>PVJN01046793.1:0-16358 GCA_004026805.1 Lasiurus borealis
GGGCCGGGGGTCCCCGGAGGCAGGGACGGGGTGCTCACCGCGGGGTTGAGCTCGGACACCCCCAGGCGGCACAGCACGTCCCCCTTGTCACTGACGGCCCAGAGCGCGATGCCGTGGCCGCTCTCGTCGGCGCCCGGGCTCTCGGGGATGATGGACACGTCCCTGAGGGCGATGGGGGGCACCTCCAGCCAGGGTCCGCTGGTCACCAGCTTGCACTTCCTGTGCAGAGGGGAGAGCACCATGTGGGCACCTGGGCACCCAGCCGCAGGCCGCCTGCCTGGGCACTGGGAGGCTCAGAAGGAAGCAGCCTCCATGGGACCCTGGGGAGCAGGGAACCCCCCCCACTCACCCCCACACCTGGTGGGCATCCCTTCCTGGATGGGTGGCCCCGGCCGCTCCCTCCCCCGGCCAGGCCTCCCTCCTGCCCACACGCCGAGGCTGCCAGTGACATTTCTCTTATTTGTTCTGCGAGCAAACGCGCAGTAAGCGTTGGGAGCCGCGGGCACTTCCTGGGCTGACATTTACTTTGATTCTGGTTCCCTCCCCCGCCTCCCCGCTCCTTCCCAGGACCGAGGGCAGAGGAGGGGGGTCTGGCTGGGAGGGACCCGGATGAGGGGCCAGGCCACACCCCCGGCGACCCGGCGCCCGGTCTTTACCTGGCCCAGCACCTCCTCCTGACAAAATCCCTCATGGTTTTGTACCCGTGATAGGAGCTGCAAGAGGGAGGAGAAGCTGGAACCGGGACACGTTCGGGGGAAGGGACACGGCACACACATGCGCACACACACACCCTCTCTCCGTTGGTACAGGGCGCGGAGCTGTGAGCTGTGGGCTGAGGGAGCAGCACCCGACGCTCCTCCTTCAGACACCTCCCGCCGGGCCGGGGTCTCCCAGGGCCGGGACACAGCAGCTGCCCGACCAGGGTTCTAGCTAAGGGGGCTCCGCGCCCTCGCACCCCAGGCCCAGCCAGAGTTCTGGGAACAGCCACGCTGAGGTCCCAGGCCTTTGACACCTGTCACCTCCGTGGTCGGCTCGGGGCTCAGGCCCTGGCCCGGCTCTCTAGCTCCGTCTTCCCCCCGAACCTAAGACGTGTGTCCCTGAAGGCCGGGGGACCCCACCACGTCCCTGCCAGGGACCCCAGCCACTTCTCCTGCACTGCCCGCCGCTGACACGTGGCCTCCCGCCTGGCCCAAAGCTCCCTAGCCCCTCAGCTGCTGAACCTGGTCCCCAGCTGGCACCCACACCCTGCTGGGCAGACACCAGCCCGGTGTCCCAGGAGCCATGGCATCCTCCGTGGCCCATGTGGGCCCGTCCACACCTCTCCAGCCCGTTCCAAACCCTGCTGGAGCCGGGCAGGCACACAGGGTCTGCTCCTCAGTGGTGCCAGGTTCTTGGGGGCTGGGGAGCAGAGGGCAGGGCTCTGCCTGGCAGGGTGGGTCTGGCTGGGCCACACCCCCACTCCTGCTACTCGGGGCAGCCCCATGAGGGCCTCCCCAAGCAGAGAGAGGGGTGGGGGAGGGAGAGAGAGAGAGAGAGAGAGAGAGAGATGCTTACGAAGGGAAGTCACTGGCGTACTGCCACCCCTCGTGGTCGGTGCCCCCGGGAACGCTGAAGTCCACGGCCCAGTCGGACACCTGGGGGAGGGGCGGGTCAGCGCAGGCCGACCTCCCCCCCCTCTCCGCCCGCCCCCCGCCCGCCGCGGAACTCACCCAGCTCCACTGGAGGGAGGGCGGCTTCGTGCCCGCCTTGGTGCACTCCTGCAGCCCCGTGGCGTCGCTCCACATGTACCGGTCCGTGGGCAGCCCCCTGTGGCGGACAAGGCGGGAGTGTGTGTGTGTGTGTGACTCAAGAGGCAAGAACAGCCCGTGACAGACACACACTGGGACACGGCACCTCCGAAGGGATGAATTACCCCAGGTCTGGGAGCACAACTGGGAGGACCCCACATCACGAGGGGCCTGGCCTGCAATCCACGGAGGGCTGTGGCCCCTGTGAGGGCAGAAAGCCCATCTTTCTATGGCTGAGCCTGTCTACATGCATACAGATCGGTCTATAGCTCATTGTGGGTGCTTTTACGTTTTGTGCATTTCATGTATGTGGCACCTCTCGCAGGTTAAGTGTTCCTCACATTTAAAGACTCGGAAGAAAAGCCGCTGTGAGGCCATGGCAGGCTGTGTCGCTACCGTGGCCGTGGCTGCCTTTGTGTCCAGACCGTGGCCGGGCCGCTCACGCCCGGAAGCCCCGGCAGTGACGCGGCAGCCGCGCCGGCCTCACCTGCTGGTGTAGCCGGTGACGGGGTTCCAGCGCTGGTTCTCGTAGATGCACACGCTCTTCACGTCCGACTGCGGGTAGAGGTTCCCCGTGCTGCTGGCCAGGCCTGGAGGGACAGGGGCTGCCAGGCTGCGGGCTGCACCGGCCCGTGGGCCCCCAACACCCCTGAGACAGGGTGGGGAGGCCAGGCTGGAGGCCAGCGGAGGGGCTCCCAGGCCTGCGGAGCAGACCTCGCCGGGGCCGGCCCGCGGCGGGGGGTCTGACTGTCTGGGTTTGCACAACCATGGTGAGGAGCCCGCTATGCCGCCATCCGCACCCCGCCCGCGCCTCCGCCTTACTCTGTTCCGGCTGCACCTCTCACCCCTCACCACCCCTCACCTGGACGGGGCGGGCGAGAGGCCCACCCAGCGCACCCCTATTAACACTCAGTAGCCTCAGGAGCCCCAATCTCATGTGTGAAGTGGGGACCACGGCACTTCTGCCTCACCCACACGATGCTGCTAGTTCTGAGGTGCAGCCCGGGGTCTCAGTGGACACGGTTCTGCAGTGTTAGCCGCCCGGGGGCAGGGCATAGGCCTGGGGTGGCCCATCCCAGCGCTGTTTCTGCTCCGTTTCCCAGCAGGAGAACGGGACCTCTGCCTCCCAGAGCAGGGGAGTGGGGGTAGCACAAGGGGTTCCCAGCCCGAGGCACAACCCACCTAACGAGGAGCTAGAAGCCGGGCCTGGGAGTCAGGGGACCCCGGTGCCGGGCTGCCCCTGGGCCTGAGGCTCGTCTATGGAATGAGGGCTCGGACAGGGGGAGGCCTCGGGGCTGCCTTTCTAGAGCCTTCCAGGCCGGGAAGGCACGTGGGGGCGAGGCCTGGCCTCCGGGCCGTCCTGCCTCCTGAGCTGGCCGGGAATGTCCTCGCGGAGGCTGGCAGTGCTGAAGGTCACCTGTCACCCGGCTGCCAGCGGAGTGTCAACACCGGGACGGCGGCTCTGGCGTGCGGCCGGGGAGCCGGGGGGACGGGAGGGAAGGCGAGGAGGGCCGGGCCGGGCGGGGAGCCAGGCTGCCACCCCGGGGCGCGGGCCGCCCTCACCTTGGAAGCAGCCTCCTCCGTAGCCACCTGTGTACACCCAGGCGGTGCCGTCGTAGCCGATGCCCCACACCACGCCCCGGCTGCTGGCCTCCACCGCCCGCAGGTGGCCGCCCATCTGCCGCCAGAACCTGCGGGAGGGAGAGAGGGCGGGGGAGCGGGCCTGCACGGCCTTCTGATCCCCCCACCCCCCGGAGCCCTGGGGGCGTGCAGGCAGGGAGCAGGGTCCTCTCATCGGCTGCGCTGATGGCGAGGCTTCTGAGGGTCACAGTGCAGGTGCGGCTGCCACCGGGGCAACCGCCTGTGGCCGAGGCCCCGCACTGGCACCAGCGGGGACACCAAAGGGGCAGCAGACACAGCCTCGCCCCCTCCTGGGCAGGGCCGGCTCCTGTCTCCCTGGTCCTCCCTGGCTCCGGGTGACCTCCTGGGGACAGAACTGGGAGCACCCTGTCCCCACCCAAAGGGAGGTGGACAGAGTCTACCACGCTGCCCCCAGCGGTGGCCTCACCCCACCTCCGGGATGTAAATGCTCCTGCAGAGCCGTCCCCTCACTGACACAGACACTGTTCAGCAGGACGACCCGCCTGGATGTCCCCTGGCAGATGCAGGCCTGGGGACCAGCCTGCTGTGTGGTGGTGGCAGGAGGCGAGACCGTGTGTGCTGCGGGGCCCCTCCTGGTGGAGCCTCAGGGCCGGGGTCAGGGGTCAGGGGGGACTCACATCTGGTCGCAGGGCAGCGGGTGCTCGGGCGCCTCCAGGTCCGGGCCGGGCTCGCTCACGAAGACGTCGCCCTTGCAGGTGGTGGACCAGATGGCCTGCGGGGAGGGGCGGCCGAGGACCCGCCGGCTCTCGCAGCAGGACAGGTTGAGCAGGGCCAGCTGGCGTGGGCAGAGGGCGGTCACCGCTGGGCAGGGCCGGGCAGGAGGCCCAGGCCGGGCCGCCTTGAGGGCTGCTGCCCCTTGACCTCCGGCCCGCGGGGCCGCCGCCCACTCACCCAGTCGTTCATGTCCTGCTCGGTGGCGGCGGCCAGGCGCACGGGCCACCGCTGCCGGGTCCGCTCGGGCGTGTACAGGGCGAAGGAGTGCTTGTCCTCGTTGAGCACGGGCACCAGGGCCGTCACCTCGTTGAGGAACACGTGCAGGTACTGCGCACAGAGGGGACGGCGCGGCTGGCACCCGGGTGGGCAGCGTGGGCCGGGTGCCCCCCTTTCCGCAGAGCTGCTGCCGGGGACCCTGGGGGGGTCCCGGCCTGGAAGCCCGGCTCAGGAGCAGATACGGGGTTGCACCTTTGATGGTCAGGACTCTTGGGACTGACTGGTTCAGACCAGCCCTGGGAGGAGAGGGGTGTGGGGGTGCATGGCTTTATTTTGGTGAGCCCCACTTCTCATGAGACAGGGGAGCCTGCCAGCATCAGACCCGGGAGACGGGGACGCTGTCACAGGGGCTGGGGCTTTGTGGGTGCCCGACGCTGCACTGGGCCCGGCACCTCGGGGCCAGCGTCCCAGGCCTGCTCCTGCACCCCCTCCCTCCGCACCCATACCTCTCCCCCCGCCCCGCCCCCGCCTGCACCTTCTTCTCCTCGTGGACCACGTAGTAGACGAAGAGGATGCTGTCGCGGGCCCCGTCGTGCCCCGTGAACTGCTCCAGGGCCACGCGGACGTCCACCCACTTGTGGGGCTTCCAGTCGCACCACCACTGCAGGGCGCCTGTCTTCACCCACACGGACTGCGGCGCCGGCCCCGGGGGACGAGAGACGTCACCGCGTGCCCCGGGCCCGGCTTGGGCCCTGCGTGTGCCCAGCTCCCAGCGCCCAGGGCCGCCCCGGCCCCGGTCCCCTCGTCACCTCCCAGGGGACCCCCGCCCGGCGCTCCCAGCTCCCCCACTTCACTAATGGCAAGGGACGCTGTCAGATCGGAGAGGGGCCAGGCTGGCAGCCAGCGTCAGCTGCCCGGACAGTCTGTGGGGTCACAGTCACCCCTTGTTCTGGGGGGAAACGAGGCCCCGGGGGGATTCTGTGCCCAGCGTCACAGAGCGAGCGGGTGGCAAAGCGGGCGCACACCCTGCCCCCTGCCGGGTGGCCCTTGGCCACTGGGAGATGCTTGTGCCATCATCCGAGACACAGCGTGTCCTCGGCATGAACCCAGCGGGGTCCGTCATATAGTTCCCGCCTGCAGGGGCTGGGGGATCAGAGCCTGCCCTCCATCCTGACCCGGTTCTCAATAAAACACGCCCATCGGGCACGTGGGGACCCTCCTGTGGGAGAGGACCGGGTGATTCCCACCCTACCACCCGCTGAGGCTGCGCCGTCCCCGGTCCCCGGGTCTACGCTGTGCCCGCATCACAGCGGGCCGGACAGAGGCCTTTGGGGGGATGAATAAGGAACGAACTTGTTTTTCCTTCTGGAATCAGCAAGGAGAAAGGCGGGCTTCCCATCCACGGGACGGACAGAAGGACGCTGGCACCCGTCTGTCCGTTTCTCCCCCCTCGCCGCGGGGCTGGTCAGTGCCGGCGGAGAGACTGCGCCCGGCGCCCACCCACCTGCTCCACGGCCTGCTCGTAGTGCCGGAAGTTCTCCAGCTCCCGCTTGGTCCTCTCCGTCAGCTGCTGGAAGATCTGCTTCCGCCAGGCGGCCGTCTGCGCCGGCGTGATGGACAGGGACAGGGTCTGCATGGAGGAGGACAGGCCTGCGGCCGGCCGGAGCTCAGGGACGCATGTCTGGTGCCCACAGCAGGCCAGGATTTGGTTTTTGCTTTTACCTCAGCCCTTTCTAGCTAGAAACCAATGATCTCCCTAAAATGCCTACAAGCCCTCCCTGCCTCCTTCTCCCCATGCCCCCAGTCCAGCCTGGAGCGGCAAGCACAGGGCAGAGGCCAGCTCCCGCCCCGGCGCCCGCTCTTACCCGGCTGCGCGGTGAACCACTTGAGCGCGGTGTGGGCCTCCACGGCACAGCCTCCCCCGGACACCCACATCCACAGTGGGCGGTCGTCGGCGCAGTAGGGCTCCTCCAGGCCCAGGGGGAGCATCTCCAGCGAGGAGGGGCCCGTGGTCTCGGCGGCGGCGTGGCCGGGCGCTTTCTTGGGCTCTTTCAGGTCGATGCTGGTCCAGGGCAGCTCGGCGGGGCTGGAGGCCTGGCCGGGGCCGGGCTCGGGCCCCGGGGTCCCATCGGCGGGGCCGGCCCCCTCCCAGGCGGGCTCTGTGGTGTTGGCGGCGCCCGGGCCCCGGGCCGCGCCGCCCTCGGAGTGGCCGGCACTTTCCGGAGACTCTGCGGGGACAGGCTGCTCAGGCCCCGGTCTCTCGGCTTCCGAGGAGGCGTCCGTGTCGCTCGGCGCGCAGGAATCGCCGCTGACCCTCACCTCGTCACCGAAGAAACAGCCAGCGCTGGGGACAGAGCGGGCAGAGCTGTGACTCTCTGGGGGCAGGAACACGTGCTGCTCCGCCACCGGGGACCTGTGTGACCCCCGGGCAAGTCACAGCCTCTCTGTGTGACACAGCGGGCTGGCTCTGTGCGCAGTCCTGACACCCAGGCCGTGTCCACACCCATCAATCAATATTCCTGGACGTGGAGATCTAACACCTTATTTTTTATTGTGGCAAAATACGTGTGATATAAAGTTCACCATTTTAAAGGGTGCAATGCAGTGGCATGAAGTACAGTGGTACCTGGAGATACGAGTGCCCTAACAGACGAGATTTTTGAGATACGAGCCGTCAGGCGAGCGATTTTTGCTTTGAAATACGAGCAACAGTTGAGATAGGAGTCATCGCGCGGATCGGCCGGCTGCACACGACCCACCAGTTTACCTCGACTCGAGCGTCTCATAGTTTCCCACACCTCAAGGTGACGGAACGAATCAAACTCGTATCTCAAGGTACCACTGTATATTCATAATGTTGTGCCACCATCACCACAGCCAAGTTCCAGAACCTTCTCATCACCCCAAATGGAAACACTGGACCACTGAGTCACTCTCCACTCTCGCTCAGCTTCCCGGCAATGGCTAATGTGCCTTCTCTCTCTATGGATTTGCCTGTTCTGACACTTCATGTAAATGACATCATACAAAACACGACCTTTCGGGCCTGGCTTCTGTGACTCAGTGTAATGATGTCAAGGCTCACCCATGTTGTGGCAGGACTTCGTTCCTTTTTATTTTGTTTTAATTTTAATACTGGTGGCCCGGTGCACAAATTCGTGCACATTGAAAGGAAATTAATTAGAAGAAATATTTTAATATTGCTATTCGCCCTTCCTCTATAATAGAGGTGTTAACCAAATTCACGATTGACAATGCCTGGTGTGCGATTGGCCCCAGTGAAAGCTTTATATGTATTGCACATGCAATCATCACTTAGCCTTTCATAGCTAGAGAATAAACTTGCTTAATCAGACCTGCTGTCTGATGCAGCTAAACTTTTTCCATCTCAGTGAAGCACCCCAACTTCTCTAGGTTGACACCCCATCACTGAGCCACACTGGGCAGGCTGTACCTTATTTATTTAGTCCTCACCTGCGGATAACGTTTCCATTGATTTTAGAGGGAGTGGGAGATGGGGAGGAAGAGGAGGAAGGAAGGGGAAGAGAAACAGAGAAACATGGATGTGAGAAAGACACATCAATTAGTTGCCTTCCTCACATGTCTTCTGGCAGCTGTGAGTGCTGCTGCTGCAAACACTCTCGCGCATGTTTGAGCGAGCACCTGTTTTCAGTCCTTCCAGGCCCCGTCTAGGAGCGAAGCTGCTCCGTCACAAGGCGACTCTATCTTTAACTCCCAGGAGCTGCCAGGCTGCGTCCCAGCGCTGTCCCTGCCAGTGTGCACAGAGCTCCACTCCCTACGTCCAACACTGGCCGCCCTGCTGGGTGATGGCTGCTCTGGGGGCGTGCAGCGCCATCCCACCTGGGCCTCGACTTGCGTTTCCCCACTGACTGGCAACACTGGCATCTTTCCCTGCGCTCGGTGGCCATGCACGTAGCTACTTTGTAGAAATGCATTCCGGTCATTTGCCCTTTTAAAACTTGGTGGTTTGCCGAAGCCGGTTTGGCTCAGTGGATAGAGCGTCGGCCTGCGGACTGAAAGGTCCCAGGTTGGATTCTGGTCAAGGGCACCTACCTTGGTTGCAGGCATATCCCCAGTAGGGGGCATGCAAGAGGCAGCTGATCGATGTTTTTCTCTCATTGATGTTCCTAACTATCACTCTCCCTTCCTCTCTGTGAAAAATCAATAAAATATATTAAAAACAAAACAAAAAACAACAACTGGGTGGTTTGTCCCTGTCCCGCTGTTGGAGCTCTAGATGTGTGTTCTAGATTCTAGGCCCTTGTCAAATACATGCTTTGCAAACACTTTCTCCCACTGCATTATCTTCGCACTCTCCCGATAGTGTGCTTGGGTGCATGAAACTTCTCACTTTGATGAAGTCCGATCTCTTTCCTTTTGTTTCTTGTGCTTTTTTGTTTTTGTTTTTAAGAAGCCCCTGCCGACTGCGAGCTCAGGCAGATTTTTGGCACCAGCAGGTTCGGAAGCTTCTCAGCTGATTCCAATGAGCTGCTCAGCGTGAGAACCGCCAGCTGAGACGGAACTTCCGGTGAGCGGCGGAAACCCTGGCTGGCTGGCCTCCGGCCCTCTCAGCCGGAGGTGCAACGGTGCAGTGACCACCAGACCGTGGGGGGGGGGCTGCGGACAGGAAGCTGGCGGGGCGGGGAGCAGCGGGTGAGGTCCCCACGGCAGACAGGCAGGTAAGCACTGTGGGCGCTCCCCCGGGGAGCAGAGCAGCCGCCATCTGAGGGGCGGTGGGCGGAGCTGGGCCTCAGCCTCTCTAGAGCAGCGGTTCTCAACCTGTGGGTCTCGACCCCTTTGGAGGTCGAATGACCCTTTCATAGGGGTCGCCTAAGACCCTCGGAAAATGCAGATATTGACATCACGATGCATCACAGTAGCAACATTTCATGGCTGGGGGTCACCACCACATGAGGAACTGTATGCAAGGGTCGTGACCTTAGGAGGGTTGAGAACCGCTGCTCTAGAACCAGGGACCTCAGTGTGTGGCCCCAGAACTGAGGCAGGGGCACACTTGGGGGCAGGACAGGAAACAAAATCTCAGGTGCCGTATCTACAGAAACAGATGCTCTGGGGGTGGGGCTTGAAAAACACCGAGGGAAGGAGTCCCGGAGGGTCTGGGGCCCGAGGCTGGAGCCGCAGCTCCAGGGGAGAGAGACCCCATCCTCATCCCTGAGCTTCCACCTGCAAAGAGGCCTTTCTCGCCCGGACCTCCAGGTGCCAGAACCAGCAGGCCAGTCCGGCTCAGGGCCCATCCGTGGCTCCACTGGGCACAGGCACCCCAGCCTCGCTCACCCCCACCCCCAGGACCAGCCGGAACGTGGGCACAGGCAGGGGAGACCCGCAGGCTGCAGTGTTTCCTGCCGGAGAGGAGCTCAGCGCCCTGCGGAGAGGCTGGGGGGCAGCATCCCCCATCACTGCCCTTCCCCTCAATTCCTCCACGCCCCGCGCCCTGGGGTCACCTGAGGAGACTCGAGGAGCTGCCGGAGTGTGACCGGTCGCACGCTCGGCTGGCGACAATGGCCTTCCACATCTTCCCGCTGAGCTCGCTGGGGGTGACGCCGTGCCGGAAGTACACGGCCCGGTCCTCATAGCCGATGCCCCAGACCTGAAACGGAGGCGCTGCTGGGTGGAAGCGGGGGCAGACCTGGGGCTCTCCTCCCTCTGCGGGTGCGGGAGGAGGATGGGGGGGGAGGAGAGCGCCCCAAGACCAGAAGGCATGTCGGTACATGCAGTGTGTGGGGGGGTGTACACGTGTGTTGGGGTGGAAGGTGGATGGCGTGGCCGTGGGGTGCGCGCAGAGGTAAGACTCAGGAAGTGGCGCCTAAAGCCGTGGGGTGAGGGTGGCACCCAGCTCAGGGGAAGCAGGGGTCTGGGGGTCCTCAGCTTGCAGGGAGCCCCGGAGTGGGTGCTGTGCTGGTGGGCGCTGGGCGGGGACACGAGGCCCACCCACGGCCTCACCTTGTCTCTGTGGCAGGGAAGTGTTCCCAGTGAGCAGAGGGGGTGCTGGTCTGTGAGAAAAATAACCTCCTGGGTCCTGACCCCATTTCCCACGGGAAGGGGGACCAGGAGGCTCTGCCCTCCGCCTCTGGGCGCCGAGGAAGGGGTGCTGGGCAGCCGAGGGGCCCAGGGGAGGGGCCCAGGGAGCAACCATTTCGAGCCTAGACTTGGGGTGCCTGACGGGCCCCAGCCTTGGCCCCAGGAGGCCTTGCTGGGAGGGCTCCCGGGCCTCTGCCCGGAGGGCCGGCCTCGTGCTCCATCCTGTGTGCACCCACTGGCGCCCGCCTCACCCGTGGCCGCTATGCACAAGGCTCACCGCCGGCACCTCTGGGGGAGCACCATCCCTGTGCAACGGGGGGCATGTCACCTTCACACACTGAGTCTTAACAATCGCCAGAACTCATTCTTTATAAGGAGGAAGTTACGTAGTGCGAACTACATGGGTGACGTTTAAGAGACACTGCAGCAGAGACCGGTGTGGCTCAGTGGATAGAGCGCAGGCCTGAGGCCTGAAGGGAACCAGGTTCGATTCCGGTCCAGGGCCTGTACCTTGGTTGCAGGCACATCCCCAGTAGGGGGCGTGCAGGAGGCAGCTGATCGATGTCTCTCTCTCATCGATGTTTCTAACTCTCTGTCCTTCTCCCTTCCTCTCTGTAAAAAATCAGTAAAATATATATATATTTAAAAAAGAGACACTGCATCTAGAAAGCCGGGAAGATCAGCTTTGTCCTCCCCTGGTGGTCTGATTCCCCCAAATATTTCTCTGCCAAACTCTTCCAGTCTCCGGGATGCGTGTCTCTCCCCCAGATCTGCGCTCTCTGCCCCTGCTCTGGGGGTGCTGCGGGGGGTGGGTAGCCCAAGGCAGGCGGGGGCTTGGGGACAAAGGCTGGGAGAGTGTGGAGGTGCTGAGATCCCCCTCCCCAACCAGCCATGGGGGCGCCAGGAAGAGATGCGGGGAGGAAGGAAGCACCAGGAGCCCCCACTTGAGACCCGCCCCCCAGGAAGCACGGCTTGGACCCCCGGCACACCTGGTCGTTGAGCCCCACGTCCACCATGGTCATTTCTCCCACCATCTCGATCCAGCTGGTGCCACAGGGGTTGTGCGAGTTGACGCCTCTGCGGAACCACACCTGGGGGAGCCAGGAAGAAATAAAGAAATGCCCCCCTGGAGTGCCGCCGACATAAGCGGGGTGTTCGTGAGTTAAAGCGAAAGGAGAACCAGTGATCAATCTGACCCCTGGTTCATGCCGCAAATGGACCTCGGCCCCCCTCGACGTGGCCTTACTTTCCGGTCCTTGGTGACGGCCCAGACCACGCCCACTCCCACGGAGACGTGCATGATGCCATTCTCAGAGGTGGGGGGCTCCACCAGGCACCAGGAACTTCCTGCTCGACCCAGAAGAAAAGGCAGGGTCCCCATCAGCAAGCACACCGGGGAGAAGCTGCCGCCCCCCTTTCCCGCCCCCCCATATGGGTGCAGGTCTCCCACCTTTGGGGTTGTTCCTGTTGATTCCTTCCCGAACCAAGGCCTGCCCCTCCCAGAGCGTGACCCACAGCAGGTCGTGCGGCCCACAGCTGATCTGGACCACCTCGCCCGGCGTGTCCACGTGGGACCAGGACGAGCCTTCCGGGTTGGGGTGGCTGACGTCCTCTCGGTACCACACCTGGGAGGGAGAGAACCCAGGAAGGTCCAGCGGGTCAGGCCAGGCCTCCGTGCAGAACCCCGCTGCCCGAACGGGCCTGCAGGGCCCAGCACACATACAGGCCACGCATGAGTGGAGGCCTGGCAGACCAGGCCCCGGTGCCCAAGGCGGTGAGCTCTCCCGGCTGCTGGCAACGCCACCCCTGGATTTCTGCTGTCCTGGGGACAGTCCCCTCCTACTCTCCCCACCCCCCGCCAATCACCCATGTGCCCAGTGAGAACTCAGCCCCAGCTTGGCGTCCTGCACACTCTAGTGGTGACACTCTCTCAAAACACCTGTCTCTAGGGGAAGCTGACCGCTCCCCTTTGTAGGAATGTCTAAGCCAGCGGTCAGCAAACCGCGGCTCACGAACCACATGTGGCTCTCGAGCTGCGGTTTGCTGCTCTGTAGACTAAGGAGTTTGCCGACCACTGTCATATACTACCCTCTGCCTCTGCACACAATATGCCACAATTGCCTGATCCTCACAGTTTCCAACTACATGGTAACATTTAGGCTAGTCCAGAGGTCAGCAAACTCATTAGTCAACAGGGCGGCAAACCATGGCTTTGAGCTGTGGTTTTCTCCTCCACTGGTCTAAGCTGCCTAAGATGCCTGGCCAGTGTGGGTCAGTGGTTGAGCGTCGACCCGTGAACTGGGAGGTCATGGTTCAATTCTGATCAGGGCATGTGCCTGGGTCTCAGGCTTGGTCCCTGGTGGGAGGTGTGCAGGAGGCAGCTGATAAATGATTCTCTAGCATCATTGATGTTTTTATCTCTCCCTCTCCCTCTTCTCTGAAATAATAATAATAATAATAATAATAACACTTTTTTTCTCTGTAACCTGAAGACAGGTGCATAACCACATACTTAAGACTGAGCCACCTGATCACCGTCCGCACTGCCGGCACATTCCATCCAGCGGGGGCTGCACATTGCTGGGTGGCCTAGGAGGCTGGGGACCCCTCCCGGGACCTGTCTCCATATTGGGCTCCATGGCCTCCCAGCCCTGTCACCTCCCCTACAGCCCACACTGCAGAACTCAACCTGGCCAGCTTCCCTCTGCTACCTCTGGTTTAGACTCCCCCCACCCCCTTACCCTTGCCCCCCAGCTTCTCCTGGAGCCTGGGTCCTGGCCACAGCTTTGCAGACCAGGACTGTGCCGTGCAGCGCTGGCTCAGAGCCGCAGCACAAACACTGCTCCTGAGCCCCATTCTTCCTTCTCTTCGCTCGCAGGTGGGCGTGGCCCCTCGGTGGCTCTGTCCAAGCCAGGCCTGCAGCAGGGCTCGGGAACCCTGTGGCTGACCGAAGCCGGCCCAAGCAGGACCCCGGAGGTGAGCCTGTCAAAGCCTGCCTGACTGTCCCAGAGCCAGCGGAGGGCTCTGGTCACTTTGTGGAACGGAGGGTTCAATCACGAGGAAGTGCTGGGTCACCCACTCAGGGTCGTCTATGTTACTGCTGTGGTCGGGTGGTTTTATTACTTTAATCTATAACCTCCTTGAGGAAAAGGTCTCCTCTCCTCACCAAATGTCCCTCCATCCACATACCCATCCTTCCGTCCATCCATCCACCTACCCATTAATCCATCCATCTACCCACCCACCAACCCACCCACCCACCTATCCTTCCACCCACCCATCCATCCACCTATCCATCCATCCATCCATCCATCCACCCATCCACCCATCCATCCATCCATCCATCCATCCATCCACACATACACCCACCCACCTATATCCTTCCATCCACCCACCCATCCATCCACCTATCCATCCGTCCGTCCATCCATCCATCCACCTATTCATCCATCCATCCACGCATACACCAACCCACCCACCTATCCTTCCATCCACCCACCCACCCACCCACCTATCCTTCCACCCATCTGTCCACCCATCCATCCACCCACCCACCTATCCTTCCATCCATCCATGCATGCATCCCCATCTACCCATCCCCTTTCACCCACCAACCAGCAATACTGCCAGAGACTGGTGTGGAGGGGCCACAGGGAGTGGGCGGGGAACTCTGAGTCCGTCTGAGGAGACTATACTGGTGGCATCCGAGCCCAGGGCGGGCACTGTCAGTGCTTTGGGGGCTCATAGGAGGGGCAGGCAGGCCAGGGCCAGGAGCAGGGTGGGAAGTCAGAGGCTTCCGGGAGGAGTAGAATCCAGGGGGTCATCAGGACAGCGGGATTCACAGAAAGGGCAATTCTGGGGACCCTGGTAAATGCCACCTGCTGTGGGGACAGGAGGCGAGGAGGTCTCAGGGCACCCCTTCTCCTTCCTCCACCTCCGGGAGGACAACGAAGGCCGACTTATCTCCTGTCCCTCCTGACTGCGGCCACCCCCTCCGCCACCCCCTGCTCCCGGCCCAGGGGCACAGGCCTCACCTTCCCCTGCAGAGACACGGCCCACACCGACAGGTGGCCCACCGGCTCCTCTGTGACCTCCCAGCCCCCCACAGAGAGGTCGTTGAAGGGGTCGGGCAGTTGCTTGGGGTCATCCTTCGAAGGGATCTGAAACAGGGAGGCAGTGGCAGTCAGTGCCCGTGGACACGTGGGCCAACAGGTGGCACTGTCCTCCTCCTGGCAGACGCTGCCCTGCGCCAGCCGTGCCCCGGGCCCCAGCACGCTGCCTTCCCTCTCCGCTCAGTGCACGCCGCCTGACGGCACAGAGCAGGCGCATCGGAACACCGGGCTCCTCCCTGGGTGCTTTCTACCCTGTCCTCCCTCTGCCAGCCACCAGGTGCCACCCGAGTGGTCACTGCTGCTCCAGCAGGGAAGGCAGCTGCACACACAGGTCTTGGCTCTGTGCTTTGCAGTGACCCGCACGCTGTCACTCCATCCCCCAAGCGGGGGCCGATCCAGAGGGGGCCCTGCGGTGTAAGCTCCTGTGCTCTGGGCCGCTCCCAGCCCAACGGGCGGGCTGGCTGGGCTGGCAGACCCGCCTCGGAGCGTGGACCCTCTGGAGGGGTCTGGTGGGGCTCGAGGCCTTCCCCTCCTTCGAAGGCCATGAAGGACCAGAGGCCTCATGTCCCTGAGTTGGGAGGTTTGTCTGGGTCAATACAAGAGCTAAAGCGGCCCATATATAGGGCTAATATGCAAGGGTCCCCACGGGAGTTTGACCTGGAGTCCTATCGCTTGTTATGATGCACACTGACCACCAGGGGGCGGTGCAGAATGAAAGAAGGCCCCCACCAGCAGCTGGGGGAGGGAGGCCCTGGTCAGCTCTGATCACCGGCCAGGCCGAGGGACCCTCCCCGTGCATGAATTTCGTGCACCGGCCTCCGGTTCAGGAATAAAGGAGAAAGAGTGCCCAGACTGAGCCTCATTCTGGGACAGGGCAGCTGGAGACCTGGGTCAGGACAGGTTCTGTGCCGTCCTGGGCCAGTCTGGCCGGCCTCCCCACGTGCCCTCCCCTTGGAGGAAGGGACACGCAGTGCCACGGTGTCCCCAGGAGCCAATCCAAAGCCAGGTCCCGCTGTGGGGGTGGCACCTTCTGCACAGGCAGGGAGGCAGAAGCGAGGGTGCGTGTGCTCCCCCCAGCAAGGGGACTGCCGTGGGCCCGGCCCCACCCCCAGGCCGAGGGCAGGCTCCGACCTTGGCCCAGGCGTCGCGGGACTTGTATCTCCTGTACCGGATCCACCGCCGCCGCCTCACGTAAGAATTCCACTTCTTGTCCCGCGTGTAAGTGGCAGGGAAGTCCATGGCATATGTCCACCCCTGAAACACCAGGTGGGGGCGCTCTGTGAGGCTCTGGGGGAAGGAAGTGATAGGGCTGGGGAGGGGGAGCAGGCAGAAGGAGGAGCAGCACTGATCCCCACCGACCCTGGGCAGAATGTGGGGGGCACGCAGGGCAAAGCAATAGCGCTGATCCCCACTGATCCTGTGCAGAATGTAGGGTGCATGGATGACAAAGCAGTAGCACTGATCCCCACCGATCCTGTGCAGAACGTGGGGGGCATGCAGGGCAAAGGCTGGGGTCAGCTGCCACGGGACACCGGGGCCAGCACCGAGGGGAGGGCTGAGCCCAAAGCACCCCCCCCCCAGGTGGAGCCGCGCCAGGAACCACGTTCACCTACCCCTTTTTCGGTGGGCTCCCCGCCAAAGTTCTCATCCACGTACCAGTCAGACTCCCACTCCCAGTGCGGCGAGGGCAGTGCCACCCCGTCCAGCGGCCGGTGCTGGAGCCCACTCACGTCGCTCCACGGCCAGCGGTCACTCGGCAGGAGCTTCTCGCAGAAGCCACCCACGGGGTTCCAGCGCTGAGGGGGGG
>PVJN01046794.1:0-16280 GCA_004026805.1 Lasiurus borealis
AATCTGTCACAGAATTTTGAGACCCATTAAAATAACAAAGTTTAATGAGAAACCTGTGTGTTCTTTTGGTCAACACTGTAACTTTCTGTTATACTACTTACGTAAAAGAATTCAGAATTGCCCATGACCTATTTCCAGTGTTAAATCTGCATATCTGCTGATACTTAACAATTGGATAAGTTCTGTTAACATTTTTTTTCCTGGGGTTCTTCTGTGGGAATTTTTCCCCCCACGGAATCACCTGTCTCTTCATGGTAAAAACTATGGGAAAGGGGGGTCTGGTCTGTTGGTGTAACACTAAATAGGTTAGGACAGGTAAGCAAAGAGTAACATTGTGTTTGTAAGCTAGTTTGTTAAGGCCACATGTTAACATAAATTTTGTAGTTACATCAATATTGAGTAAATTTGTTGGTATGTCATTTTAGTTTTCCAGTTTTACTGGGATGTGAATTCACATTTACAAATGTTGAGGTAGTTTAAGAACCTTAAGTGAGGTTTGAATAGTATTGAGCACTGTCTTTCTGCAGTTATTGTATCCAAATTCTAGGAAAAATAAATTGATGCTGGAAGTTGAAAAAAAAAAAATCAGAAAACACTCAACTGGAAAAGCAAGAAGAATAAAGAATGCAAAAATGGGAAGATAATGTAAATAGCTTCTGGGACAGCTTCAAGCGTACCAACATCAGAATTGTGGGGGTGCCAGAAGAGAGAGAGCAAGATACTGAAAACCTATTTAAAGAAATAATGACTGAAAACTTCCCACATCTGGTGAAAGAAATAGACTTACAAGTCCAGGAAGCACACAGAACCCCATATAAAAGGAATCCAAAGAGGACCACACCAAGACACATCATAATTAAAATACTAAGAGCAAAAGACAAACAGAGAATATTAAAAGCAGAACGAGAACAAGGGAGCACCCATAGGACTATCAGCTGATTTCGCAATGATGCAGGCCAGATGGGAGTGGCAAGAAATATTCAACGTGATGAATAGCAAGAACCTACAACCAAGAATAATCTATCCAGCAAAGCTATCATTCAGAATTGAAGGGAAGATAAAGAGCTTCACAGATAAGAAAAAGCTAAAGGAGTTCATCAACTCCAAAACAGTATTATATGAAATGCTGAAAGGTACTCTTTTAGAAGAGGAAGAAGATAAAGGTAAAAGATAAAAATTTTGAACAACAAATATGTATCTATCAACAAGTGAATCTAAAAATTCAGTAAATTAAAAATTTGATGAACAGAATAAACTGGTGAATATAATAAAATCAGGAGCACAGAAAGGGAGTAGACTGATAATTCTCAGGGGGAAAGAGGTAAGGGGTGTACAGGGAGAGATTGGACAAAAATCATACACCTATGGATGGGGTCAACAGGAGGGAGGGAAGGGTAGAGGGAAGGATGGGAGCCAGGTGGAGGGAAGCTTTGAAGGGATAAAAAGAGAAACAAATATAATAATCTGAATAATAAAGATTTAATTTTAAAAAAAGAAATGAAAATTGAATAGTAGCAGGGAAGAGGACAATTAGCTATATGAACAAAACAACAGAGACTAGAATAATAACAAATCAATATAGCAGAGAGATAAAGAAGATAAATTTTAATGGGGCAAGGTGGGGGCAGAAAGAAAAGAGAAAAACTAAAAAGGATCAAGGAGAATAAAAATGGGAACAAAGTGAAATAAGCCAGGAAGAGAAAGATAAATATCTTATGATTTCACTCATTTGTGGAACATAATGAACAACATAAACTGATTAATAAAAATAGATCCAGAAACAGAGAAACATTCAATCAGAACATCAAACCTCAGGGAAAGTAGGGGATGGTGGGGGAGAGATCAACCAAAGGACTATAGGCCTAATCAATGGACACAGACAACAGCAGGGGTGGGGCATGAATGGGAGGTCGGGGGTAATGGGGGAATAAGGATACTATGTAATATCTTAATCAATAAAGAAATTGTTTTTTTTAATGGAAAGAAAAGTGTAAATAGGAGAAGAGAGGAAGGAAAAAGTTGGATGGTGGGGAGAATTGAAGTGTTGTTCATTTCAGCTGAGTTTTAATACCCCATGGGAACTGGCTTAGGGACCCACTCTCTTGTTCTGTCTGCCAATTCTGGGTTCCTGTTATGTACTTAGGTACTAACTACTGTCAGGTGCTGTCTGTTGGCTTTCAGAACCTACTTGAAGCTCCAAATGATCCATGGTCCACCGCTTGTGTCTGTCTCCACTGGCCTTGGCTGTAAGCAGGAGGGTCCAATCTGCCCTCTAGTGTAGGTTAGCTGCGCAGGGCCTGGGCTGGTTCAGCACACTTCCCCCCATCCCGAGTTCCACCTCTGCCCACCTTGGCCTGTCAGGCAGCTGTCCATCTTAATCACTCTCCAGTCTGTTTCTGACCGGGCTTTAGGTGGAGTAGGTGCTCTTTGCTTTCAGGGAATATGATGAGTGTGTTTTCCTGTCTCAGAGCTACTCTTTCCTGAGTGGCCCAACATATTACTCTGCCCTGGGCTGGACAGAGATCCTTTTATGGAGACCAATATGGTCAGCTGGGACCCTGGAGGGTTTTTTTGTTTTGTTTTTTAAATATATTTTATTGATTTTTTACAGGAAGAAAGTGAGAGGGATAGAGAGCTAGAAACATTGATGAGAGAGACACATCGATCAGCTGCTTCCTACACACCCCCTATTGGGGATGTGCCCTCAACCAAGGTACATGCCCTTGACCAGTATCAAACCAGGGACCTTTCAGTCTGCAGGCTGATGCTCTATCCACTGAGCCAAACTGTTTTCAGCAGGACTCTGGAGTTTTTATCAGTCTGGTTTTTAGAATAGTCGGGCAGATGGCCCCTCCTCCAATCTGCTCACTGAGGGCTTCTTAAGACTGTTTTACTCTTAAACTTGGCCTCTGCCTGTTTCCTCAGTAAAGCTCAAAATTTGGGGTAAAGCAGGCTGTATCACCTAGGACAGGTTGTTATTTCTTTTCTTTACCTGCTCTCTGGGTGTTGGGAGCAGCTAGCTCCTCCCAGGAAAAAATGGCCATTTTTAGAGGCTTATGAATGACCCAATGCAGGACTCCTGGTTACTGCTTTTCCAAGTCTCCCTGCACTGCTTCCTATCCCAGCTCTCCTCAGGCACCTCAAGTCCTTGCCTTTCTCCCTGTGCCAATGTCTCAGGTGTGTAGTTGCAAATGAAAATCCCTATGCTCTGGATTTAGAGATTTAAAAAAAAAAAAAGGCAACAAAACTACCTCAGAGGGAAGATAGGGGAGGGTGGGGGTAAAGGGGAGAGATCAACCAAAGGACTTGTATGCATGCATACAAGCCTAACCAATGGACACAGACACCTGGAGGGTAAGGGCATGAGTGGAGGAAAGCGGGGGGGGGGGGGGGTAATGATGGGATAAGGACACATGTTTAATCAATAAAGAAAAAAAAATTAAAAGCAACAAAACTGCCACACTCTCTGCCACCAGCTCTGGTCTTCTGGGCCTGGACTCTGCTACTGCCAGCAGCCCTGCTACCTTTCATAGCTGATTGGATGAGACATGCGCCGTGGGTCACACCACAGGTGTGTGGAGCCCAACCTGTGCTTCTGGCTCCTATTTTCTGAGGGAACAGTTCTCCCCATAGCACAGTACTTCCTCCTCTCTCAGCTCCCCTCCTCTCACAACCTCCCCCTTTCTACCTGTCTCCAGGTTCTTCGTTGTGATAAGTCACATCCTCGGCTGGACCTCAGTTGTAATTCCAGGTGAATGTTCTCTAATTTAGTTGTATTTCCAGTCTGGCTCTGGGATGAGATGCCCAACAGGTCTGCCTATCCGGCCACCATTTGCCATCCCCTCTAGACCACAGTCATTCTGATCTCACACAATCTCTACAGATCAGACATCCCAGGGGTAGCAGCTCAGAGAACAGCTGACCTGGCCCATCCCCTCACCAGAGACCCAGGAAGAGTGGAACTGCACTCATCACCAGGTTTTGCTCACTTTCCGGGAAGCTGGGAAGGGGCTTCAGGCAGCTGGAGGGGCAGATGGGGCCAGCAGTGATCAGACAGAAGCCATGACTGGTGCAGAGAGAGGGGATTAGTGCAGAATACAGAGAAACGAAAAGGAGGCTGAGTCAGGAATCCTGGAGGCTCTGAGTAAGGTCCACAGCCCGCCCTGCAGAGAACAGAAGAGCCTGAAACCAGGTGTCATCATGTCCATTGCGTCAGGCTCAATCTTCTCCTGAGGAGATCAGCCCAGATGTCATAGGGGCTCATACCAGTGGAGGATAGAAGACGGAGGCTGAGCCCCTCTGGCCAGGCCCACAGTCTGTGTCATTGGTAAAAGAATAAGGAGCCAGATGACAGAAATGCCTGCCACTCTTCACCCATCAGCCCCTGGGCCCTGCTCCAGGCACCCAGCCTTTCCCCACCGCTAGCCTTGCTCACATGTGGATTCTTATCACTTCCTGCCAGTCCAAGGGATCCCTTCAGGGGGATCAGAAGGGGCACCGTCACCACCCCAAGACTGCATGGCTGGATGTGAGCCCCACTGCCCTCATGGCCTGGCACCCACTGCCCAGGTGGCCCCGGCCTGTCTGGCATCATTTTCATTTTCACATTCTGGGCCCCCGCCTAAAAGCCTTGTCCTCGAAGGATCAGGCTCAGGAGTGGTTCTCAGTCCATCTCCATTGGCAGGAGTCTCAGAAGTCCTGAGACTTCTCAGCAGAGTCACCAGAATTCCAAGGGGAGTTTAGCCAACAGCACTCCCCGGAGGAGTCTGGACCAAGGCCACTGAAACTCGCCCACACTTGGTTCCAAGAAGGCTTAGCCTGGCTTTGCCCAAGTCTCAGGCTGAGACCCAGGTGGCGATGCTGTCCCTGCCCTAATGGGGAGCTGCCCAGGAGGAGGGTGGAGGTAGAGGGAGTCAGAGGGAGGACTTGGACCTCTTCTGGGCACATCTGGAGAACAGAACATCTAGGTCACCATGCTTACCCACAGGACATCTCCATGTGAATTAGAAAAGGCAGGAGGCAGTGGGGTTTTCCAGATGCTTCCATGGCAGGAAATGTGGCTGACTCCAGGCTTGAAGGCTGCCTATGACTACAGGTATCCACCACCCTATCCTTCCCCTTGCAAGTATGGACGAAAGGCAGCTGAACCCTGGAATCTGACACTCTCTCTGCTTTTTCCTCAGATGTGGATGATTGTAAACCAGGGCAAAACTTCTGCCACAAATCCACCCAATACCACAACACCAAGGGCAGTTATGAGTGCCGCTGCCCCCCTGGTTGGAAGCCGGTTCCTGGGTCCCCCAATGGCGAGCACAACACCGTCTGTGAACAAGGTTCAGAGTTCAGATCCCACAGTTCAAGCCACCTGATCACATGTTCATGGGCAGCCACACGAACGCAGCACAATGAATGCTGAGGGTGCCAGGCTTCCATTCTTTGAGACTAAATGGGAAAAGATCTGGGGGTCCTGCGGAAGGAGCTGGGGTAGCAAGGGGATCCCAGGCAGCACCTAATTACCAACTGGGACACCGTATTTGATATCTCCAACTTGTACCTCTGGTGGTGCTTACCTGCTGTGTGTCAGGCCTCTGCACACTTCCCATAACCCATGCATCCCCCACTCAGGGATGTGCAGTCAGCAGGTGTCATCACCTCCAGTCAAGGCGTGGGGGCAGGGGGACTGAACACGGGAAAGGGGTAGGGCACAGAGAGGAGAGGAACCCAGATTCCTGAATAAACAAAGGACTACTCAGTGTGAAAGTAGGGCCTGACCCTAGACCCTGCCTCCAACACACACAGAGAGAGAGATTCACACACACACACCCCTAATAGACAGCTGTTCTGTCCCCTGCAGATATCTCCTTCCCTACCTGGACCAGACCCCTTGGAATCAAGAGCCAGGTGAGTGACTCCACCTGGGACCAGAAGGCAAGGTCCCTCCACTCAGCCCACCGTCCACCTATTTCACCACACTCCCCCACCCATGCATGAGGGCCTCTAAAGCCTCATCTCCTCTTTCCCCAGAGTCTCTCTCACTTCTTTGAAAGAATCGAAGACCTGCTCAGAGACTTCAAGTCTGCTTCAGCTCAGGACACCATCCAGGTAAGGACAGGACCCAGGGGAGGCAGGTGGAGGCATCCCATAGAGACCCAAGGATGCCTTGGTCTGGAAGGAGACCAACCCCAACACAATGTCACCCTGCTGTGAGGCCCCACTCTCCTAGGGTGGGTTGGAAGAGCATGCCATGTATTTGTACTCACTGTTAGTCCCACTAACACCTTTCTTCTTGTTTCTGGCCACTAAACTTGCATTGCCCTTGGTAGTCATGACCAGGATTTGATCTCTAAGTGGTGGAATACATAGCAAAGACCCAGGGAATCCCAAATCCCATCCGATACCACCTTTGTCCACAAATAGACAGATTCTAAGGTCTGTTCTCAGAAGCTGAGCATCAGGGTCTTCCTGAAGCTTCTCTGACACAAGATCCACTGTTTCTGTGTCCCCATGCCCCCAGGACATCATACAGGAGGTGGATAATTTGCTGGAAGCCCCAAGGGATCTGCTTACCCTGCCTCATTCAGAGCAGTACTGTGTGGCCACTACCCTGCTCACTGGCCAGGAGCAGGTCCTGAAAGAGCTGAGCAAGGCCTTGCCTAATGGGCCACTGAACTTCAGGACAACTGAAGGAACAGGCAAGTAACCCCGCCTGTCCCCAGGCCCTGGTCTGCCTGCTCCTCACTTCATTACTCTTCCCATCACTAGAGCTGAGTATACCTCCCTGTTACTCTCATAAACATATTAAGATAAAAGATCAAAAGTAAATGAAACAATTATCAATACTACACATTCTCATTGTAATATAAATTATTAGCAGATGAAATAATTATCCTATCTAATAAAGAGGGAATATGTTGATGGAAACTCACACCATTGTAGAGATGGCAGCACCCACAGCCAGTACAAAGGGAATATACTAATTGACTGTCACACCCTCAAAGATGGCAGCACCAACAGCCAGTACAAAGGGAATATGCTAATTGACTCTCATGCCCTCAAAGATGGCAGTATCCACAGCCAATAAGAAAGGTATATGCTAATTGACTACCATGCCCTCAAAAATGGCAGAACCCACAGACAATAAAGAGGGGATATGCTAATTGAATGCCATGCCCTAAAAGATGGTAGCACCCACAGCCACAAGATAGCAGCACCCAGTCCCCTCAGACCTGCCAGCACAGCAGGTGCACAGCAAGGCTGGGCCTACCCCCAGGAAGGCCCAGCTGTTCCATGCTCCTGCCTCCAGAGACTCCCAGTCCCCTCAGATCCCTAGCCGTCAGGGCCACTCCAGGATCAGGTAACCAGGGCCAGCCAATGCTTGCACTGCCAGCAGTGGCAGCAACAGATATGTGATGGGGCATGACCCTCCCATGATCACCAGGTCACCTCCTGCCCCTCAGGGCTCCTAGACTGTGAGAAGGGGCAGGCCAAGCTGAGGGAACCCCACCTCCAGTGCATGAATTTTCATGCACCAGGCCTCTAGTAATAAATAAATTAGATAATAGATAATAAATAAAATAGATAATAGATAAAATAGATGTGGCCTAAAACAAATTATTCAATTTGGAGAAATACAATTTAATATTAGCTGATATTTAAGTGATTTGTTTTATTGAGGTTAATTTCACATAACATAAAATCTACCATTTTAATTAAAGTGTACAATTCAGTGGCATTTAATACATTCAGAGTTGTACAGCCATCATCTCTATTTCTTCTCTTTTTAATATGTTTTGTTGATTTCAGAGAGAGGGAAAGGAAGAGAGAAACATCAATAATGAGATAAACCAAAAAACCTATATACTAATATACATAGCCCATGGACATGGACAATAGGGTAGTGAAACCTGGGGGGTGAAGGTGGGAACTGAGAGGAGGGGAGTAAAGGAGGGGAAGATAGGAGATATCTGTAATACTCTTAATACAAAATATACTTTTAAAAATGTATTTTAGCCCTAGCTGGTTATGCTCAGTGGATAGAGCATCGGCCTGTGGATTGAAGGATTTTGGGTTTGATTCCAGTCAAGGGCACATACCTGGGTTGTGGACTTAATCCCCAATGGGGGTCATGCAGGAGGCAACCAATCAGTTATTCTCTCTCTTCATGTTGTTTCTGACTCTCCCTCTTCTTTCCTCTCTGAAAATCAATAAAAATATTTTTTAAATATATATATAGTTTTTAATAGTGACTGCCCCCTGCATGCCCCCTACTGGGGATTGAGCCAGAAAGCTAGGCATGTGTCCTGCTCTGGAATCCATCTATGACATCCTGGTTCATGAATTGATGCTCAACCACTGAGCTACACCCACCAGGCAATCACCTCTATTTCTCAAGTGTTTTCATCACCCCAGAAGTGAACACTATACCCATTAAGCAGTTATTTCTCATTTCTCCCTCCCTCAGTCCTTGGCAAGCATTTATCTGTTTTCTGTCTCAATGAATTAGCCGATTCTGTACATTTCATATAAATAGAATCATATAAAACATGACCTTATAGTCTAGCCTCTTTCACCTAGCATACTGTTTTCAAGGTCATCCACGTGGTAGCATATATCATATGGTTGAATACTATTCCATTGCATGTATACACACCTTCGTTTATCCATTCATCCATTTATGGACATTGAATATTGCCACCCTTTGACTATTGTGAATAGAGTTACTATTATTTTAGTGTACATGTTTCTGTATGAATAACTGTTTCAGTTCTTTGGGCCCATATGTAAGTGGAATTGCTGAGTGATATACTAATTATATGTCCAAACTTTAGGAGCCACCAAATTGTTTTCCAAAATGGCTGTGTCCAAAATGGTGAGAGTGTTCTTTATATGCCCAGCAAAACGTCTTACTTCCATTTTGTTTTGGTTTTAATAAAGACTTTTTAATGTGTCAGGTGATATCTCATTAGGGTAAGCATATCAAATTCGCAGTATACGGGCCACATGTGGCCCTCAACGAATATTTTTGTGGCCCAGACAATAGTTTGGTTAAGTAAAAATCGTTTTAATAAAAATTTTGTAACTTAATTTTTATTATATCCTGTCATACATAATGATTAATAACAGACTACAACGTCTGCTAATGACTGATTACTATAATCATATTGCATTCATTTCCCTTACACACCTTACGTACGTGCAGGTGCATTTTTTCTCTCCACTGATACCAGCAGTGAATATTTTAGCAGCCAATTGCTAAGTCATTAGTCTTTTACTGACTTGTTTGGTATATGCAACAGAAAATATTTCACTTTCAGAGAACAAGAAAAATAGATTTATTCGTGTTATGCCTATTAATTTGTGCAGTTATTCAGTGTCTGATAAGCTAATGTTCAAAAACATATTAATTTTTATATAAATGTTCTATTACTTTATGTTAACAATTACTCATTTATTTCAGCCCTTTGTATTCAGCATGTCCCTATCAAAATCAAGTGAGTGGTAGTAAAAATTAAATGAAAATTTGGTGACAAACATCGAAATTTCCAAGAAAAGTGGAGATTTGAATATTTTTGCTCCGAAGTAAAAATAATATGCTTGATATATAATGCTATTATACATAGAAAATTGAAGCTTTTGTTTTTTTACAGTCCACATAAACTTCAACCTTTTTTATTTGGCCCGTGTTAGCCTTTGAGTTTGACATGCTTGCATTAGGGGTTTGATTTACAGTTTCCTAATGACTAATAATATTTAATATCTTTTCAAGTGATAGTTGAACATTTGTGTATCTTTTTTGGGTAAATATCTGTTCAAGTCCTTTGCCTACTTTTTATTTTTATTTTTATTTTTTTATTTATTTTATTTTTTTAAATTGATTTTTCACAGGGATAGAAAGTCAGAAACATCGATCAGCCGCCTCCTGCACACCCCATACTGGAGATATGCCCACAAGCAAGGTACATGCCCCCGACTGGAATCAAACCTGGGACCTTTCAGTCTGCAGGCCGATGCTCTATTCACTGAGCCAAACCAGTCTCGGCCTTTGCCTACTTTTTAATTGGGCTATTTGGCTTTTTGTTGTTTAGTTTTAAGTGTTCTTTATGTATTTGCTAGTAGACCCTTATGAGACATGTGATTTCCTAATATGTTCTCCTATCCTATAGATTCTTTGCACTTTCTTCATAGTCTTTTTACTTTAATAAATAGATGCTTGAAATTTTTTTTAATTAAATCTTTATTATTCAGATTATTACATTTGTTTCTTTTTTTCCCCTCCATAGCACCTCTCCACCCTCCTCCCACTCTTCCCTCCCTCCCATTGATCTCATCCATAGGTGTATGATTTTTGTCCAGCCTCTCCCTGTACACTCCTCACCCCTTTCCCCCTGAGAATTATCAGTCCACTCCCTTTCTGTGCTCCTGATTCTATTATATTCACCAGTTTATTCTGTTCATCAAATTTTTAATTCACTTAATTTTTAGATTCACTTGTTGATAGATATGTATTTGCTGTTCATAATTTTTTGGCTTTTACCTTTTTCTTCTTCCTCTTCTAAAAGAGTACCTTTCAGCATTTCATATAATACTGGTTTGGAGTTGATGAACTCCTTTAGCTTTTTCTTCTCTGTGAAACTCTTTATCTGCCCTTCAATTCTGAATGTTAGCCTTGCTGGATAGATTATTCTTGGTTGTAGGTTCTTGCTATTCATCACGTTGAATATTTCTTGCCACTCCCATCTGGCCTGCATCGTTTCTGTTGAGAAATCAGCTGACAGTTGTATGGGTGTTCCCTTGTAGATAATGAACTGTTTTTCTCTTGCTGCTTTTAATATTCTCTCTTTGTCTTTTGCTCTTGGTATTTTAGTTATGATGTGTCTTGGTGTGGTCCTCTTTGGATTCCTTTTATATGGGGTTCTGTGTGCTTCCTGGACTTGTAAGTCTATTTCTTTCACCAGATGTGGGAAGTTTTCAGTCATTATTTCTTTAAATAGGTTTTCAGTATCTTGCTCTCTCTCTTCTGGCATTCCCACAATTCTGATGTTGGTACGCTTGAAGCTGTCCCAGAGGCTCCTTACATTATCTTCACATTTTTGGATTCTTTTCTCTTGCTTTTCCAGTTGAGTGTTTTTTGCTTCTTTATATTTCAAATTTTTGACTTGATTCTTACCATCCTCTAGTCTGCTGTTAGGACTCTGTATAATATTTTTTATTTCAGTCAGTGTATGTTTAATTTCTAGTTGGTCCTTTTTCATCTCTAGTTGGACCTTTTCCATCTCTAGTTGGATCTTTTGCATACCTAGTTGGTCCTTTTTCATCTCCTCTTGGCTCTCGCTAACTTTATCCAACTTCTCTAGCATATTTTTGAAAAACCTTATAAGTGTGGTTTTGAACTCTATATCCAGTCGTTTTTTTTTTTCCTCCATTTCTTTTGTTTGTGATTCTTTCCCTTGTCTCAGCATTTTCACTATGCTGGGGAAACTTCTGTGTTGAATTCAGCCTTATGATACCAGACTTGCGAAACCGAAGAAGCCTCTGTTGAGCTTGGGATGGGTCGAGTCTCAGGGCTTAAGGGACCGCCTTGCCTTCCAGTCGACCCCGCCCTCCAAGGACCCTGAGTCTCACATTAATGGGTAATCACTGGAGCGGTCCTTGTGCTCACCCACAGTGCCTCTAACTGCTGCCTTTCCAGCTCCCCTGCACACCAGGACCACATGAGTCTAGGTCTCCAGGGTTTTGCCCGAAACAGGGGCTTAGTGGAGTCAGAAGTAGCACAGTTGGGAGGGTCTGTCTCCCGCCCACTCGCGAAAGCCAGCGGCACAATCAGCAATCTGTCCTCTGTGCAGTGCCGTGCACGCCGCCACCAGCCCTCTGATCTTTTGCGACTCCCCTAAATTTCAGCGCACCTCTCCCTTTTCACAGTCCAAACTCCCCCCCCCCTATGAGTTTCAGCTGGATCTGGGGGTTAGTGTCCTAAGATAAGGGGTTCAATACCATTGGGAGTCTCCGTTTCCCTCCCACCAGAGAAAGCCAGCCAGGTACTCAGGCACCCGCTCTCTCAGCGTGCTTGTCTCCATACCTCAGCATTTTGCAGCTCCTCTGGGTCTCTGTGAGCCCCTCTCTCTTTCCTTCTAGCTGTAGAACTTCCACTCAGCCAGCTTTCCTGTGGTTCTGTCTTTTAGTTGTAGTTTTGAAATTGTTGTGCGAGGCAGCAGTGTAGGTGTTTACCTATGCAGCCATCTTGGATTCTCCTCAGATGCATGAAATTTTGATAAAGCCCAATTATTTATTTTTTTCTTTTGTTGGACATTTTGCATCATATCTAAATACTGATTGCCAAATCTCAAGTCATGAACATTTACTCCTGTGTTTTCTATTAACTTCTATTTTTATTTTATTTTTAATGTTTTTTAGAGAAAGAGGAAGTGAGAGGGGTAGAAAGATAGAAACATCAATGAGAAAAACATCATGGATTGGCTGACTCCTGCATACTCACATAGGAGACAGGGCCTGCAACCCAGGCATGCTCCCTGTCCAGGAATCAAACAGGATGGGGAGGAGTGTGTCCAGGAATCAAACAGGAGGGGGAGGAAGGTGCCTCTTGGTTCCTGGAGCAATCACTGAACTACATGGACTGGGCCTAACTGCTCTATTTGTAGCTCTTAAATGTAGGTTTTGATCCATTTTGACCGGCTTTTTATGTATTGTATGAGGTGTGAGTCCATCTTTCTTTTTTGGCTTGTGCATAGCACCATTTACTGAAGGGACTATTATTTCCCTCATTGAAGGGTTCTGTTGAATATCAGTTGACCATAACTAAATAGGTTTATTTCTGGACTCTCAATTTTATTATGTTGGTTTATATGTCTACTCATATGGTAGTACCATACTGCTCTGGTTATTGTATAATAGTAATAAATTTTGAAATGAGGAAGTTTAAGTTCTCCAACTTTGTTTTTCATTTTCTTTTTTTTTTAATTTCTTTATCGGTTAAGGTAATACATATGTGTCCTTATTCACCCATTACTCCCCACCTCCCATTCATGCCCC
The DNA here is from genome assembly GCA_004026805.1 of Lasiurus borealis. NCBI lineage: Eukaryota > Metazoa > Chordata > Mammalia > Chiroptera > Vespertilionidae > Lasiurus > Lasiurus borealis. The sequence continues at coordinate 13,048 of PVJN01046794.1, forward strand.
CACCACCCTATTGTCAGTCCACTCCCTTTCTATGCCCCTGATGCTATTATATTAACCAGGTTATTCTGTTCATCAGATTTTTTATTCACTTGATTTTTAGATTCTCTTGTTGATAGATATGTATTTGTTGTTCATGATTTTTATCCTTACCTTTTTCTTCTTCTTCCTCTTCTTAAAGAGTACCTTTCAGCATTTCATATAATACTGGTTTGGCAGTGATGAACTCCTTTAGCTTTTTCTTACTTGTGAAGCTCTTTATTTAACCTTCAATTCTGAATGATAGCTTTGCTGGATAGAGTAATCTTGGTTGTAGGTTCTTGCTATTCATCACTTTAAATATTTCTTGCCACTCCCATCTGGTCTGCATAGTTTCTGTTAAGAAATAAACTGACAATCATATGAGTGTTCCCTTATAGGTAATGAACTGTTTTTCTCTTGCTGCTTTTAATATTCTCTCTTTGTCTTTTGCTCTTGGTATTTTCATTATGATGTGTCTTGGTATAGTCCTCTTTGAATTCCTTTTGTTTTGTGTTCTGTGTGCTTCCTGGATTTGTAAGTCTATTTCTTTCATGATCTGGGGAAAGTTTTCAGTAATTATTTCTTCAAATTGGTTTTCATTATCTTGCTCTATCCCATAATTCTGATGTTGGTACACTTGAAGTTGTCCCACAGGCTCCTTACACTATCTTCAAATTTTTTTTATTCTTTTTGCTTTTTGCTTTCCCAGTGGAGTGTTTTCTACTTCTTTGTATTTCAAATCTTTGAGTTGATCCTTGCATTCCTCTAGTCTGCTGTTAGGTCTCTGTATCTTTTTTTTTTTTTCAGTCAGTGTATCTTTAATTTCTAGTTGATCCTTTTTCATCTCTAGTTGATCCTTTTTCACCTCCTCTTGGATCTCACTAAATTTATCTAGCTTTTCTAGGAAATTCTTGAAAAACCTTATAACCATGGTTTTGAACTCTATATCCAGTTGTTTGTTTTCCTCCATTTCTTTCATTTGTGATCGGTTCTTTGTCTTTGCATTTCTGCTGCTTCCCTGAGTTGATAGAGTACCTTTGTGTGCTAGGTGTCCTATATGGTTCAGTAGCTCTGCCTCCCCAGTTACCTGAGGTGGACTCTCTTGGTGCACTCCTTTGTGGACTGTGTGTATAGTCTTGTTGTAATTAAGTCTTGATTGTTGTTGGTATCACTGGGGGTAATTGACCTCCAAGCTGATTGGTTTTGAGGATCAGCTATGTACACTGGGGGAATTTCTGTGCTGGAGTCAGCCTTATGATATAAGACTTGCAAAATTGCAGAAGCCTTTGTGTTCAGCTTGGATGGGGTGGAATCTGAGGGCTGAGCAGAGACAGCCTTGGCTTCTGTCAGCTCTACCCTACATGGGCCCTGGGTCTCAGTGTCCCTCGGTAATCGCTGCAGCCCTGTTTGTGTGCACACACATGCACGCATGTGCGTGCCTCCAGACTTCTGCCTTTCACAACTCCCCTGAGTTTCTGTGAACTCCTGGAACCCGTATGAGTCTGGGTTCCCAAGGTCTCGCCCAAAACTGGGGTCCAGTGCAGTTGGCAGAGGATTTCAGCACAGTTGGGAGGTTCTGTCTTCCTCCCACTAGAGAAAGCCAGCCACACAATCAGAAGTCAGCCCTCTGTGCCCTCCAGCGCCTCCAGACCTCTGCCTTTTCACAGCTCCCCTAAGTTTCTATCCAATCCCCCTTTTCACAACAGTCCAGACTCCTCCCATATGAGTCTCGCCTGGAATTGGGGTTCAGGGCAGTCAGGAGTTTCAGTCTCCCTCCCACTAGAGGAAACCAGCCAGGCGTTCTGGCGCCCATCTTCTCCACACACATGTCTCTGTACCTCAGCCTTTTGCAACTCTGCTGAGTCTCCATGAGCCCCTCTTTTTCTTTCTAGTTGTAGAATTTCCACTCAGCCAGCTTTCTTGTGGTTCTGATGATGTCCGTTCTGTCTTTAGTTGTAGTTTTGAAATTCTTGTGTGAGGCAGAAGTTAAGGTGTTCACCTATGCCACCATCTTGGTTTCTCCTGATTAGGCCTATATGCATGCATTTAAGTCTTTGGTTGATCTCTTCCCCTTAACCCCACCATCCCCTATCTTCCCTGAGGTTTGACATTCTGATTGATGTTTCTCTGTCTCTGGATCTATTTTTGATCATCAGTTTATGTTGTTCATTATATTCCACAAATGAGTGAAATTGTGATATTTATCTTTCTCTGCCTGGCTTATTTCATTTAGCATAATTGTTTGGATATTGGGGCCTCTTGCAATACCATATGAATTTTAGGATGAGCTTTTCCATTTTTGCATTTTTTTCCATATATATATTTTTAGAATATTGTTAATATTGCATTGAATCTACAGATCACTTTTGGGAATCTTGCCATGTTTAAAATATTAAGTCTCTCAATTCATAATCACAGGATACCTTTCTGTTTACTTAGGGTTTTTAAATTTCTTTAACAATATTTTATAGTTTTCAACGGACAAGTTTTGAGCCTTCTTGGATAATCTTATTTCTAATATTTTGTTGAAGATGTTTGCATTTATGTTCATAAGAGTTAATAGTCTATAATTTTGTTTTCTTTTAATATCTTTTTTATTTGGTTTTTTAATTTATGTATTTATTTTTTATAAATCTTTATTGTTCAGCCGAAACCAGTTTGGCTCAGTGGATAGAGCATCAGCCTGCAGACTGAAAGGCCCCAGATTCGATTTTAGTCAAGGGCATGTACCTTGGTTGCAGGCACATCCCCATGGGGGGCGTGCAGGAGGCAACTGATCAATGTCTCTCATCAATGTTTCTAACTCTCTATTCCTCTCCCTTCCTGTCTGTAAAAAATCAAAAAAAAATATATTTAAAAAACATTTTATTGTTCAGATTATTACAATTGTTTCTCTTTTTTCTACCCATAGCTCCCCTCCACCTGGCTCCCATCCTTCCCTCTGCCTTTACCTCCTCCCCCCATTGTCCTCATCCATAGGTGTATGATTTTTTTGTCCAGTTTCTCCCTGCACCCCTCTTACTCCTTTCCCCTGAGAATTGTCAGTCCACTTCCTTTCTATGTCCCTGATTCTATTATATTCATCAGTTTATTCTGTTCATCAGATTTTTTATTCACTTGATTTCTAAATTTACTTGTTGATAGATATGTATTTGTTGTTCATAATTTTTATCTTTACCTTTTTCTTCTTCTTCCTCTTCTTAAAGAGTACCTTT
>PVJN01046795.1:0-16281 GCA_004026805.1 Lasiurus borealis
TTCCAGACTGCTAACAGAGTAATTGTTTTCATTTTTTTTATTTTTTTCTCAATAAACATTTTTTTCTTTTTTTATTGTTTTAAGTATTACAAATAGTAGTACATATATCTCCTTTTACCTCCCTATTGACCTCTCCTCAGCCTTCCCTACCACCCAGTATATGCCTTCACCTGTCCCCCTACCCCCCAGAGTCTTGTATCCATTGGTTTTGCTTATATACATGCAAACAAGTCCTTCAGTTGATCTCTTACAGCCCCCCCCCCCACCAACCTCCCCTGCCTTCCCGCTATAGTATGACATACTGTTCATTGCTTCTTTGCTCTGTACCTTTTTTTTTATTTCCCTTGATTCTTTTCTTTTAAAACATCTTGCTTCTGCAGGATAGAAATAAACTTATCAGAACAAAAATGTTTGAGTCCCACTTTCAGTGTCCAACAGTTATGGGTCCTAGTTTCAATGTCAAACAGTTCTTATGTGTACATGTCAGCAATGGTATCTGAATGGTGAACAAATGGTGGCAATGCAGGTCCGACCCTCTCTGCTTTGGTCCTGGGCATCCTGTAGCGATGCACTGCTGCAGACTGCTAGCATGGCAAGGCGTTGTCAGCATCTTCCATCTCTGGACTGTTCCTCCTCTTGTCTTCCTGGTTGGAGCAGACCTTTCAGTTCCTCTCTGTTGCAGGAGTCCACTTGGTCTTGGAGTTGTTTTCTGAAAGTATATAAACATATTCTCTACCAAAAGTTAATAAAGAAATCTTCTATATAAAATTTATTTGGGGTCCTTTTTATTTTTCTCCACTCGATTTTCCTTTGGCTTATTTTCACACCATGTGTGTTTTTGATACCATGGGTGTCTTGCTGTTAGTATTACAAATGAAAATTAACTTTTTGGTAAAAATTGTCTAGATGTAATTTGCTTACTGGATATTTTTCCTTACATTATATTATCCTACTATCCCCCCCATCTTTTTTTGATTAATGGAGAATTTGGTAAAAATTTTAATGCAATCTTGATAACTTTAAATTTTATTTTTTTGCACATAAATATGCCTGTTTTATGTGGATTGCATGTTAAGCAATTTTACCATGAGATGAACTACCAATAGAAATTTTAGTTACTACAGTACTTTAGAAATAGTTTTTTGTCCAGTACAAAATTTTCTTGGGTATTCACTTATTTCAATTAGCCAATTTAAATTAATCTGAAAGTTCGATTACTCTTTTACTGTCAAAATTAATACTCTACAAACAATCTTAGATTACCCTGTAAATAAATATTAGTGAAAAGGATTACTTGCATTCTTGAGTAGGTCCTGAGCATTCCTGGTGCTAGGCTGAATTTAGATATAGGGCAGCTGCTGTCAGCCAAGTTTCTGTCTGTTACCTGGGTCCTGATCTGAGCTGAGCCCAGTCTCTGTTACCTGGGGACAGATCTGTGCTAAGCATGGGAAGTAAAGCAGCCATGGGGGCAGGAGACCTCCCTCAGAAGGAGTGAGGAGGGTTTAGGCCACTGCAAGTTTGAGGGGGTTGTGCCCCACCTCTGTTGATCCCCAAGTTCTCTCCTGATGGTCCCTCTGAGACTGTGCCTGTCTTAGGTAGTTCCTTCCCTGAGGAATCTGACCCGTCTCTGGTTAACCAGTCATCCTCCAGGGACATGCAAGGTGTTGTGAGGTTCAGTTCTGTCTCCTTGGTAGACCTATGCCCCCGTGGCCTCCATGCCCAGCATCTGCCTTGGGATCCCCTTGCCTGCTGGTGGGGCCCTGGCACTGATCTCATATCTCGGGGAATTCAGGTTACTTCTCCAGGGAGGACCCAGTTCACGCCACTGGGTGAGAGACAGATCCATTATACCAGACACCTCGAGGCTTCAACCTCAGCATGAATAGAAAGCTCAGGCTACAGCTGAGGGTAATTGGATTGTGAGAAGGGGATCCCGCTTGGCAAAAGAGGAAAGAGGGGCCAGTATAGAATGCTCAAGTTCTTTACCAATGCCTTGATTTTTTCTGGAAGGGATTAAAATCCTTTCATGTCCTTTTTTAAATTGCTGTTAAACATTCAAATAATTAGTTTGTAATTTTGTTTGGGATAGTTGCACAATATGTTGTTGTGAAATATCAAGATTTATGCTGAGACCGGTTTGGCTCAGTGGATAGAGCGTCGGTTTGTGGACTGAAAGGTCCCAGGTTCTATTCCTGCTGGAGACATGTATTTTACTTGCGGGCACATCTCCACAGTGGGGTGTGCAGGAGGCAGCTGATCGATGTCTCTCTCTCATCCATGTTTCTGACTTTCTATCTCTCTCCCTTCTCTCTGTAAAATATCAATAAAATATATTTTAAGAAAAGAATTATACTGACATTGTAGAATGTCATGCAAGAATATACTTTGCTCTAGGCCATGACAATTCAATTTCAAACTGATTGTCAATTTCTTTTTGTAACTTTATATAAACTATTTCAGGGAGGCAAAAACACAGATTGCTTACTTTAGCTCAAGAGGCCAGATATATTGACTTACACTTACAATCCTTACAACATTTGAAGGAAACTTCTCTTTATGTCCTTCCAAAATAATGGCCAGGCTACAGAGTTTCATTTAAAAATCTTTGTCACATGAAACAATTTCTCTGAAGGTTATGGTGACCACAGTATGGATTAGATTTAATATTTAATTATAATATTTTTATTTTTTACATGTATCCTTATTCTTCCATTACCCTCCACCCCCTCTCATGCCCCACGCCCCTGTTGTCTATACCCAATGATTAGGCTTATATGCATGTACGAAAGTCCCTCTGTTGATCTCTCCCCGATACTCCCACCAACCCCTAGTTTCCCCGATATTTGATGTTTTGATCAACATTTCTCAATCTCTGGATCTGAACTTGTTCATCAGTCTATGTCATTCATTATATTTCACAGATGAGTGAGATCATGTGATATTTACTTTTCTCTGCCTGGCTTATTTCACTAAACAAAATGCTTTCCATCTCCATCCATGTTGTTGCAAATGGTAGGAGCTCCTTCGTTTTTACCACAGCATAGTATTCTATTGTGTAGATGTACCACGGTTTTTTAATTCAGTCATCCGTTCATGGGCACTTAGACTGTTTCCAAATCTTAGCTATGGTGAATTGTGCTGCTATGAACATAGGGGTGCATATATTATTTCTGAATGGTGTTTCTAGTTTCTTGGGATATATTCCTAGAAGTGGGATCACTGAGTCAAATGGGAGTTTCATTTTTAGTTTTTGAGGAAACCCCATACTGTTCTCCAAGTGGCTGCACCAGTCTGCATTCCCACCAGCAGTGCAAAAGAAACTCTTTTTCTCTGCATCCTGGACAATTCTAATTGTTTGTTGATTCGTTGATGATAACCATTCTGACAGGTGTGAGATGGTACCACATTGTTTTTTGGATTTGCATCTCTCTGATAATTAGTGACTTTGAGCAGGTTTTCATATGTCTCTTGGCCTTTAGAAGCTTCTGTCTTCTTTCAAAAAGTGCCTATTTAGATCAATTGGCCTTTTATTTTTATTTTTTTATCTTCTTTTTGAAAAGTTGTATTAGTTCTCTGTAAATGTTGGAGATTAAACCCTTATCATTGTTATCATTGGCAAATATGTTCTCCCATGCAGTGGGCTTTCTTGTTGTTTGGTTGATGGTTTCCTTTGCTGTGCAAAAGCATTCTATTTTTTTTTTTTACAAAGAAGAAGGAAGAGGGATAGAGAGTTAGAAACATCGATGAGAGAGAGACATCGATCAGCTGCCTCCTGCATGCCCCACACTGGAGATGTGCCCGAAACCAAGGTACTTGTCCTTGACCTGAATCAAACTTGGGACCTCTCAGTCTACAGGCTGATACTCTATCCACTGAGCCAAACCGGTTTTGGCAGAAAAAGCATTGTATTTTGATGTAGTCCCATTTGTTTATTTTTTCTTCAGTTTCCATTGCCAAGAGCAGTAACAGTGAACAAGTTCCTTCGGTGTATGTTGGAGATTCTGCTGCCTGTGGATTTCTCTAGTATTTTTATGGTTTATCGTCTTATGTTTAAGTCCATTTTGAGTTTGGTGGTCTAGTTTCATTTTTTTTTGTATGTATCTTTCCATTTTCCCAAAACCATTTATTGAAGAGACTGTCTTGACTCCATTGTATGTTCATGCCTCTTTTATCAAATATTAATTGAGCATAGTGGTTTGGGTCGATTTCTGGGTTCTCTATTTTATTCCATTGACCTATGTGTCTGTTCTTGTGTTAGTACCATGCAGTTTTGAGAGCAGTGGCTTTGTAATACAGCTTAAAGTCTGGTGTTCAGATCCCATCTACTTTGTTCTTCTTTATCAGGATTTCTGCAGCTATTTGGGGTCATTTTTTATTCCAGATGAATTTTTAGAAAGTTCATTCTAGGTTTGTGAAGTATGCCTTTGGTATTTTAATGGGAATTGCATTGAATTTATAGGTTACTTGGGGTAGAATGGACATTTTGATGATGTTGATCCAACCAATCTATGAACATGGTATTTTCTTCCATCTGTTTATGTCTTCCTCTATCTCTTTTTTCAGTATGGTGTAGTTTTCTGAGTATAGGTCTTTTACCTCCTTAGTTAAGTTTATTCCTACGTATCTTAATTTTTTTGTGTGTGTGCAATGGTAAGTGCTATTGCTTTTTTAGTCTCTCTTTCTGTAAGTTCATTATTGGTATATAGAAATGCCATAGATTTCTTGGTGTTAAGTTTGTATCCTGCTACATTGCTGAATTCATTTATCACGTCTAATAATTTTTGATGGATTCTTTAGAGTTTTCTATGTAAAGTATCATGTCATCTGTAAATCAGGACAGTTTTATTCTTTTCCAATTTGGATGCATTTTATTTATTTATTTATTTTTTTTGTCTGATAGCAATGGCTAACACTTCCAGAACTATGTTGAGTAGGAGTTGTGAGAGTGGGCATCCCTGTCTTATTTCTGTTTTTAGAATAAATGGGTTTAGTTTTTGTCCATTGAGTATGATGTTGGCTATGGGTTTGTCATATATGGGTTTTACGATATTGCCGTATAATCCTTCTATTCCCACCTTGCTGAGACTTATAATCAAGAAAGGGTGTTGGAATTTATCAAATGCTTTTTCTGCATCAATTGGTATCATTATGTGATTTTTTATCTCTAAATTTGTTTATGAGATGCATCATGTTTATTTATTTTTGAATATTGTAACATCCTTGCATCTCTGAGATAAATCCTACTTGGCCATGGTGTATGATCTTTCTGATGTTCTGCTGGAATTGATTTACTAGAATTTTGGTGAAGATTTTGACATCTATATTCATGAGGGATATTGGTCTGTAATTCTCTTTTATTGTGTTATCTTTATCTGGTTTTTCTAGTAGGGAGATACTGGCTTCATAGAAGGAGTTTGGAAGTGTTCCTTCCTTTTAAATTTTCTGAAATGGTCTGAAGAGTATGGGTTTTAGTACTTCCATGAATTTTTGGTAAAATTCCCCTGTGAAGCTGTTTGTCCCTGGGTTTTTGTTTTCTGGAAGCTTTTTGATAACTGCTTCAATTTCTTCCATGGTTATCAGCACATTGAGATTTTTAGAATCTTCCTGAGTGAGTCTTGGAAGGTTGTGTTTTTCTAGGAATGTGTCCATTTCCTCTAGGATGTGTAATTTGTTAGTAAAGGGTTGCTCATAAAATTTTTTTTAACAATCCTTTGTATTGCTGTGGAGTCTGTAGTTATTTCGCCTCTCTCATTTCTGATTTTGTTTATTTGGGTCCTCTCTTTGCTTCATGATGAGTGTGGCTAGAGGTTCATCACTGTTGTTTATTCTTTCAAAGAACCAGCTCTTGGTTTTGTTGATCTTTTGTATTTTTTTTATCTCTATGCCATTCATTTCTGCTCTGATATTAATTATGTCCTTCCTTCTGCATACAGAGGATTTTCCTTGTTGCTCTCTTTCTAATTCTTTGAGTTATTGGGTTAGATAACTCATTACCATTTTTTCCTCTTTGTTTTTTTAATAGACCTGTAAAGCTATAAACTTCCCTCTCAGCACTGCTTTCATCATGTCCCAAAGCATTTGTGTTGTTGTGTTTTTATTGTTATTATTCTCCAGCCTATTTTTAATTTTTTCTTTGATCACATTTAGAACCTCATCATTGTTTAGTAACATGCTATTCAACTTCCAAGTATTTGAATATTTTGTAATGTTTTCTTTTTAAATTAAATCTTTATTGTTCAGATTATTACATTTGTTTCCCTTTTTTCCCTCCATAGCTTTCCTCCATCTGGCTCCCACCCCTCCCTCTATCCTTACCTTGCCCCTCATTGACCTCATCCATAGGTGTATGATTTCTGTCTAGTATCTCCCTACACCCCTTCACCCCTTTCCCCCTAAGAATTATCAGTCCACTCCCTTTCTGCGCTCCTGATTCTATTATATTCACCAGTTTATTCTGTTCATCAAATTTTTAATTCACTTAATTTTTAGATTCACTTGTTGATAGATATGTATTTGTTGTTCATAATTTTTTTTATCTTTTATCTTTTTCTTCTTCCTCTTCTTAAAGAGTACCTTTCAGCATTTCATATAATACTGCTTTGGTATTGAACTCCTTTAGCTTTTTCTTATCTGTGAAGCTCTTTGTCTGTCCTTCAATTCTGAATGATAGCTTTGCTGGATAGATTATTCTTGGTTGTAGATCCTTGCTATTCATCATTTTAAATATTTATTGCCACTCCAATCTGGCCTGCATAGTTTCTGTTGAAAAATCAGCTGACAATCGTATGCATGCTTCCTGTAGGTAATTAAATGTTTTTCTCTTGTTGCTTTCAATATTCTCTCTTTGTATTTTGATCTTGGTATTTTAATTATAATGTGACTCAGTGTGGTCCTCTTTGGATTCCTTTTATTTGGGGTTCTGTGAGCTTTCTGGACTTATAAGTTTATTTCTTTCGCCAGATGTGGGAAGTTTCAGTCATTGTTTCTTCAAATAGGTTTTCAGTATCTTGCTGTCTCTCTTCCTCTGGCACACCCACATTTCTGATGTTGGTACGCCTGAAGTTGTCCCATAGGCTCCTTACATTATCTTTACATTTTTGGATGCTTTTTTTTTTCTTGCTTTTCCAATTGAGTGTTTTCTGCTTCTTTGTATTTCAAATCTTTGACTTGATTCTTGTGATCCTCTAGTCTGCTGTTAGGTCTCTGTGTAATGTTTTTTTTTTATTATTATTTCAGTCAGTGCATGTTTCATTTCTAGTTGGTCCTTTTTCATCTCCTCTTGGGTGTCACTAAATTTATCCACCTTTTCTAGGAAATTCTTGAAAAGCCTTATAAGCGTGGTTTTGAACTCTATATCCAGTCATTTGTTTTCCTCCATGTCTTTTGTTTGTGATCTGTTCCCTTGTCTTCACATTTTCACTATGCCAGGAGCACTTCTGTGTTGTTTTAAGCCTTATGATACAAGACTTGTAAAACTTCAAAAGCCTCTCTGTTGAACTTGGGAGGGGTGGAGTCTGAGGGCTTAATGAACCACCTTGCCTTCCAGTCTGCCCCACCCTACATGGCCCCTGGGTTTCATGTGTGTCTTGGTAATTAATGGAGCAGTCCCTGTGTGCATGTATGGTGCCTCTAGACCGCTGCCTTTCTGAATCCCCTGCACTCTGGCACGGTATGAGTCTGGGTCCCTAGGGTCTCTCCCAAAACTGGGGTTTAGTGGAGTTAGAAGTGGTGCAGTTGGGAGCCTCTGTCTCCTGCCCACTAGTGAAAGCAAGCAGCACAATAAGTAGTCTGTCTTCTGCGTGCAATGCTGTGCACCACCAGATTTCTGACCTTTTGTGGCTCCCCTAAATTTCCGTGCAGTTCTCCCTTTTCACAGTCCAAACTCCCCCGTATGAGTCTCGGCCAGACCTGGGGTTCAGTGCTATAGGATAAGGGGTTCAGTGTAGTTGGGAGTCTCCCATTTCACTCCTGCCAGAGGAAGCCAGCTAGGCAATTTGGCACCTGCTCCCTCCACAGGCATGTCTCCATACCTCAGCTTTTTACAGCACCTCTGGGTATCCATGAGCTCCTCTCTTTCCTTCTAGTTGTAGAATTTCCACTCAACCAGCTTTCCTGTGGTTCTGAATGATATCTGTTCTGTCTTTTGGTTGCAGTTTTGAAATTATTGTGTGAGGCATCCATTTAGGTGTTCACCTATGCTGCCATCTTCCATACATATATGTAATATTTTTTGTATTTTATTTCCGATCTTATGCCATGGTGGTCTGAAAAAATACTTGATATGAATTCAATCTTTTTTTAATTTTGGGAGACTTTGCTTATGACCCAATATGTTGTCTATTTTGGAAAATGTCCCATGTGCATTTGAGAAGAACATATATTCCTTCGCTTTGGAGTGATATGCTCTGAAGATGTCAATTAGGTCCATCTGATATAGTGAGTTATTTAGCATTGCTGTTTCTTTTCTGATTTTTTGTCTAGAGCATTTATCCAGTGATGTCAGTGGTGTATTAAAGTCTCCTACTATGATGGTATTGTTGTCAATCTCTCCCTTGATATCTTCCTGGAGGTTTTTTTTTTGTTTGTATGTTTGTTTTTTTAATGTATTTAGGTGCTCCTGTATTGGGTGCATGTATGTTTACCAGAGTTATATCTTCTTGTTAAATTGCTCCTTTTAATATTATGTAGTAGCCTTCCTTATCTCTTGTTAAGGCCTTTACTTTGAGGTCTATTTTATCAGATATAAGTATCACTACCCCAGTTTTTTTCTCACTTCTATATGACTGAAAATGTTTTTCCATCTCTTCACTCTCAGTCTGTGTGAGTCCTTTGCTCTGAGGTGGGTCTCTTGTAGACAGCAAATATATGGGTCATTTTTTCTTATCTATTCAGCTACCCTATGTCTTTTGATTGGTGCATTTAACCCATTTAGGTTATTGACAAGTTCATGTTTGTTGTCATGTTTTTCCTTAGTGTTTCTGTTTCTTCTTACCTTTCTCTTTCTTCTTTTTACAGAAGTCCCTTTGGCATTTCTTGCATTGTTGGCTTGGTAGTGATAAACTCTCTTAGCCCTTTTTTGTCTGTGAAGCTCCTGATTCCACCTTCAATTTTGAATGATAGCCTTGCTGGATATAGTATTCTTTGGTTCAGACCCTTGATTTGTATCACTTTATATATTTAATTCTATTTCCTTCTGGTATGGTGTATTTCTATAGATAAATCAGTTGCTATTCTAATAGGAGATCCCTTGTAGATAACTTTCTGTATCGCTCTGGCAGCCATTAAGATTCTCACTTTGTTGTTAGTGTTCACCAATTTAATAATGATGTGTCTTGTTGTTGGTCTTTAGGGGTTCAGCTTGTGTGGGATTTTGTGTACTTCTTGGACTTGCATAGTTTTTTGTTTTTTTCTTGCCAATATCATGGAAGTTTTCTGTCATTATTTCTTGATATAGGTTTTCTATTCCTTGCTTCTTTTCCTCTCTTTCTGGTATCCCTATTAAGTGAATTTTGTTTAATTCTGTGTTGTCCCAAAGCTCCCTTAGGCTCTCTTCTTCTTCTTCTTTTGTCTTCTTTCCAGTTGCTGCTGTTTTTGTGTGTTTTTCCTGCCTTGTTTTCTAATTCACTGATGTGGTCCTCAGTCTCTTCTATTCTACTCTTTAGGCTTTCCATTGTGTTCCCTTTTTCAGCTATGTCGGTCTTCATCTCATCTTGGTTTCTTTTCATGTTATTGACATTCTCATTCAGCTCCTTATAGTTCTCATTGAGTTATGTGCATTTGTCATTGAATTATGTTGTATTTGTCTTCCATCCATTTAAACATCTTTAAAACCATTACTTTGGATGCTTTCTCTGATAAACTGTTGGCTTCAATTTCATTTAATTCCCTTTCTGGTGACTCCTCTTTTTCTTTCTTCTAAATATATTTTATTGACTTTTTACAGAGAGTAAGGGAGAGGGATAGAGAGTCAGAAACATCAATGAGAAAGAAACATCGACCAGCTGCCTCCTGCACTCCCCCACTGGGGATGTGCCCGCAAACAAGGTACATGCCCTTGACCAGAATTGAACCTGGGACCTTTCAGTCCACAGGCTGACACTCTATCCACTGAGCCAAACCAGTTTTGGCAATTCCTCTTTTTCTTTCCTTTGGGGATTGCTTTCTTGTCTTCCCATGTTTTCCTGTAGTGTTTTAATTATAAATCCAATTGCTTTTCTACCCAGGTTTTTTTGGGGGTGATGGTGCTACTGGTGTATCCTCTCAGTTCTCCTGTGTTTGTTAATCTATTGTAATTCCTTACTTGAGCTATTTGGGTTCTCTCAATATAGATCTGAGACCTTGAGCAGCACAACTCTGGTGTCTAGAAGTCAGTAGCCATGGAGGGGAGTCTCCCTATTTTTGCTGTTTTGCACCCTTAATTGAGATCACACATGTCCATCAAGGACTCACAGTGGCACCAAGGACCCATCTGTCAGGGTGATGTGGTTCAGGGGGCCTGCATTCTGGAGATGCATAACTGTGGTGCCCAGAGTTACAAAATCACACCCACAGGGGCTCCCAGTGGCTCCCAGACACTGCCTAGGAAGTGGACTGCCAGAAATATGCTGATGTGAGTGTGCTGTAAATGCACAGATGTGGGCAGGCTGTAAAAGTGTTGTGTGGGCACACCGTAAATGTGCCAATATGGGCGAGCCACAAATGCACTGATGTGGGCATGCTATAAACACTCCAATGTGGGCACGCTGTAAATGTGTGTTGTGGGCGCACTGTAAACACACCGATGTTGGCATGCTGCAACTGCCCTGATGTGGACTGAAGCTCTGTCACTTTGGAGGTGGAGGTCCCAGAGTCTGCACTTCTGCAGATGTGGCAGTAGGACTCTGGTTGGAGTGGCTGCAGGGTTGCAGGGCAGTTCCAAGTCCTGTCTGGTTGGTGGTGTTGATGAGTTCCCAAAGAAAGGCTGTCTTCCCCTTCAAGATTGTGTGGGCTCTGTGCCTATGTTCCACAGTCCAGGGAGTGCCCGCAGCAGTGGTAGTCTCTCCTTGTCCAAGAGAGACTGGACTGCTAGCCCCTGCTGCTCTTGTGAGATTTAACTGTCCATCACTCACACACACACACACACCCCACACACATCCACATACTCCCCTTTTATCCCTTTACTCACTTCCTCTCCTTCACCTCCATCCTGCCAGCTGCCATCTTTCACTGGAGTCCTCAGAGTGATTGTTTTTAAATGTAAAACTGATCGATTTACTTGCCAACTCAGAACCCTCTGGATCACCATCACCCACACTATCTAGCCAAAAATATTATCATAGTATGCAGGCTCATTTCCAAGTTCACCTTTTGCTATGATTCAATAAAATGTTTATACCAGATAAACCCAATATTTTTCAGAGATTGTGGGGGCACAATATATTTTATGGATACCAGAGAGGAAGAAAGAGGAAGAGAAAGATAGAAACATCAATGATGAGAATCATTGATTGACTGCCTCCTGCATGCCTGCTTCTGGGGATTGATCCCACAACCCAGGCATGTGCCCTGACTGGGAATCAAACCATTACCTCCTGCTTCATAGGTCAATGCTCAACCACTAAACCATGTCGGCTGGCCCACAAATGAAATTTTATCCAACTATTCTTTACTATTTTTCCATGGTTTCTGCCCAGTGCTTATTGCTTCTTTAATATCCACCCCACATTCCCTCATTTTCTGAAGCTTCCATTCCCATTCAAACCCCACAAAGCTGAGTTAGTTTACAGTAGCCATTTCTTTGATCCTTTAACCAATTGTTGTAAATACTTATATCATGGCAATTATTGGGTTTCCAATCTCTATTTCTCATTGGTCTATGAGCTGCTCCAAGATAGTGATCTGCCTTTATTCACTGTAAAGCCTGCAGTTAAGTATTAGATCACTTGTAAAATTATTTGGTACCAAACTGGGCTTTGGCACACTGTTTTTAGCAGAGATTAAAATTAACAAGGAAAATTATGTTCTCTCATGCTCTGCCAGAAAATTATATTATAATATCTCAATGAAATTAGAATCATTCCGCACACTAGGTTAACCTGTGTTAGGATTACCATTACTGTTAGTATAAGAGTCAGGGTTGCAGTAAAATTTAGAGCTGGACCAATGCTAGGGCAAAGTCTAAGGCTAGGATTAATCCTAGGCCTATGATTAGGATTAGTATATTTCAGGTAGCACCTGTCACAGAGCCTAACCAAAAGTCATTCTTAAAACATCCTCTTAGTTCTTACCAACCGATTATTCAGTTCTTAATGCAAAAGTGGGCATAATGCTTGTTGAGGAATTAATTCCCCTGATAAGTTCCCAGAAGAACCTATTTCATTCTAAATTATTTCAATGGCAAATAAAGTTATAACACATTCTAAAATTATTTGTTTTTATAGAAATTATTATTAAACATTAACTTTGTCTAATTTTGTTTTTGTAATTGAGGCTGTGACTATGTACCTAAAGCAGAATTTCATTTCAGTCAAGTTAAGCAAACAAAGAAAAATGTAGACAAACAGTTATGATACCTAGATTTGGTATGTTCTTATCTCCCTGAGGAAATAATATTAAAAAACATAGTCAACCTGATAGTTTGCCACTGCCACTTAAGCCAGACAAACTGAGCATAATAATAACCCATTATTATGGATTTTACCTGCTGCTTTCTTTGTTCATTGACTCATTTGGTTTTCACAATAACCCTGAGAAACTGGCAGAGAAATTTAACCTATATTTTGTCTCTAATATGCCATAAATTATAAAAGAAACTATCAATTTAATTATAACTTTTCAGAGAAAAATAAATGCCATGTTAAATGGATCATAAGCCTTCTTCTGATCCATTTCACACTTCGAAGTATGAAAACAAACCTTTTTTCTTAGACCTGAGAACACATGTTATGATTCCTTTTTGAAAATGCTAAAAATGAGGCCTAGAACATAGCTATTAACTGGTATATCCAGAGAGGAACTTAATGCTTTTGATAGGTAAGTAAGTCTTCTTTTTATTCCAATAAATTTTCTTAGTGTCTATTCAATAAAATAATAATCTTTTCCCCCCTTTTTTAATTAATTTTATACTTATCTCGCAATTTCGCCCCTCCCTCCCAGGCATACCCCAACCCCCCCAGTGTCTATGTTCATTGGTTATGCTTATATGCATGCATACAAGTCCTTTGATTGATCTCTTATCTACCACACCTAACCTTAATCTTCCTGCTGTAATTTCACAGTCTGTTTGAAGCTTTACTGCCTCTGTATCTATCCTTTTGTTCATCAGTTTATAATGTTCTTTATTATCCACCAATGAGTGAGATCATGTGATGCTTCTCCCTCATTGACTGGCTTATAAAATAATAATCTTATAGGAATGTTGATAATTGGTGGAAAGCTTCTGTACTTAATTTGAGAAACTCTGAGTAAAAAAATAAATAGGCTTCTTTACTGTGTATCTCCTTAGAGTTTTAACTATTCTATCTAATCTACAGCGTGAATTTGCAAAATAAGACTATATTGCATTGCACCAAGTTATTTGACCATAGAACTTTTTCTCCCTCTTATACAGTGTCTTGTGGAACCAGTGCTCTATGTTATACACTCTAGAAAACTAAACCATACCATGGTAAAATTTCTTCAGCCTCCAAAATGCATGATCTACAACTTCCAGTTTGTTAACTGTCAATTTCAAAGATTATATATGGTAAAGCACTAAGTGCTAGATCCTGTTGCCTAACTCGATTCAATTTAGCTATTACGAATGCTGAAGTGAGAAGTTTCACTCAACAAACCTGAGGAAGTAGCCATCAACATAGTCACATGAACCAAAGCAGTACTATTCTGACATTTGTCAAATAACAAATATAACCTAGAAACAATGTGTTCTCTAAAGTCAACCTCCCACTGGAAATAAAATATTTGCCTACTTTTTGAGATAGTAATATTCTTGAAAATTTCTGGCAGATTTTTCAATGTTCTCGGTAGCATTTATAGAAATGTCTACTAATAATTATAAGTTTTATTCATTAATTTAATAAATAATTCCTGAAAGTCTATAATTTACCAGGTATTACCTGAATGCTAGAGATATGAGTAAAAAGGACAGATCAATCTCTGCTGTCATGATGCCCATAGCCTAGTTTAGCAAAACATGATATACAAAATACAACTAATAAATACTCAGTCAAGTTTGGACATGCAAAGTGATGCTAGAGCACTGAATGTTTACTTACATAATTCATGTCCCCAAAAGTCTCAGTCTGAAGCAAATGAAGCAGGAATAATAAAGTAGAATAATTGGCCCAGAACTTCTGCTTGCATTGTCAGTAAAGTGGTACTCTTTCCAATGCCACCCATTGCCAACACAGACAAAATATTCAACATTTTCACTAATACCACACAATAAAGAACAAATATTTTTAAATCTATTTACAGAAATCTACCTGCCAGTTCCTGATGAACAATTGTTTATTTCAGATATTGGAATTTTCTCCAAGTTTAGTAATCCAATGGGTTCGCAATAAGGAAATTAAAGATCTAAAATACCTGCTAGACTGCTACTGATCTGTTTCCCAGAGAGTGCCAAAAAAAAAAAAAAAACAAAAACAAAAAAACAGAATCACTGGGTCCCTCACAGCATTAAAGCATTAAACACACTACTCTGTTGCCTGGTGCTTTCCTTTATGCCGCTAATATGATTCCCCATTTTTATATAGATAAAAATAACTGCCTTCATTGATTGAATATTTAATGCTCTGTTCATTATCAAATGATCTACTATAATTTGTTTAAATATCAATAAACAAAGTGAACTCTATCTCATTTCTATGAATTACTGTTTTTGCTCCTATCTCCACTTTATTTCCATTCCCCCTTTTGCCACCAGGTTTCATTACTGATTCTAGAACTTATATAATGGCAATTTGAAAGGAGGATTAGGACAGTGTACATATTTAGCTAAAGGGGCAGGGAACACTGGTTTATGTGGTAGATTCTAAATAACATTTTCTTATGTTTCTAATTTTCAATCTAATGGAGCCATTCTAACTTAATCCATCAGATTATGTTGAGTGCTTCCTGAGTATGCTGGTGGGTACTGTGTTTATCAAGTGATTCACAAGCTTTCCTAAATCCCAGCCTAAACACTGCTTACCTCTACAAGAATGGCTTTTACAGAGGGATCAGAATAGTCAAACTCACTCATTTGTAGTTAAATTTTGCTGACATGCTTGAATTATAAGCTCCCATAACTATGAGGCCTTTATTAAATATAATGAGCTGGCAATATCATATATGATAAAAATAAAATAGTAGATATCATTAGTACTTGTAGTGTCTATTGTATAAAAGGCTAAGTGACCAACTATCCATCCAACCATCCAACCTACCGACCAGCCGGTACATATGATGTGCACTGGCAATTTAAAAATAAATGTTTCCCTGACTGGTTTGGCCCAGTGTATAGAGTGTTGGCTTGTGGACTGAAAGATCCTAAGTTCAATTCCAGTCAAGGGCATGTACCTTGGTTGCAGGCACATCCCCAGTGGGAGGTGTGCAGGAGGCAGCTGATCGATGTTTCTCTCACATCAATGTTTCTAACTCTCTGTCCCTCTTCCTTCCTCCCTGTAAAAAATCAATAAAATATATTTAAAAATAAATTTTGACTCGCACATGCACAGTATATATGAAGCTCTCACTAGTGCCAATTGCATGTGTGTTTTAATTTAATAATATGATATTATATATACTATTTTGACATGTAATTTTTGCAATCATATAATTACCACATGAATCTTTTAATTAATATTCTTTCAATGTGCACGAATCCGTGTACCAGGCCACCAGTATTATAAAAGTTCTACCTGACTTACTGTTTGCCAAACACTGTTTCTAAGACTTCGCATGTAAAAACTTATTTAATTCTCACAAATGACCTATGGGGAGATACTATTTCAAAATCTTAACTTTAAATGTGGAAAACCTGAGACACAGGGATATTGATGTATAATTACAGGGCTTTTGTAACCATTAACTGCTTTAAATTTACTCTTCTCCTTCCCTTACCCTGCTTTGCATCACAGGAAAATACATTCCTGGGTTCCCGTAGGACTTTTGAGTAGGTTTGATCAATGGAAGACACTGTAGAAAGAAAATTATAGAGCAGGAGTTGGAGAAAAAATAGTGGCTATCTTCTCTCTGTCTATGTCTCTCTTTCTCTCTCTCTTTATTTATCTCTATCTCTATATCTCTCTATCTTTCTCT
>PVJN01046796.1:0-16281 GCA_004026805.1 Lasiurus borealis
TAACCCCTATGTATATTCTTTTAAGGCTCCAGAGGTAGTTTAGCTTTCTGTGGTAGTATCGAAGTTCCACGTGGGACTATCTAGCTCAGTGCACACAGTCTTGTTCTTAAGAATGAAGCATAAAATTACTTGGTCAGATGCCTTGAAGAAATCAAGATGTATATTAGTTCATACAATTTCTACTTGTTTAATAAAGTTGGATGGTACATCTTGGCCTGATTTGCCCTTACTGAGTTCTTATTTGTCCTTAGTAATTTATAATTAAATAATCTATTCTATGATTATGCTGAAAAAGTTGACCAGTTCATAGGCTCTGGAGCTCATATGCTCCTCCTTGGTCAGAATGGAGGTATTTTCCCCAGGTTCAAGCTCTCTGGAACACTTCATTGGTGTTTTGGTATCCATGTGGCTTTTGTCACATATGATGGGATGATTTTGGAGGAACACACACACACACACACACACACACACACACACACATCATAAAAGGCTATAAATGAGGGCTCTAGATTAATCTGGATGGTATGAATTCTTAGATTTTTTTTTCCTAATGAATCTTGAACTCTCATTACAAATATTTTGTTAAATACAAACTTCTTAACAATTTAACAGTGTCTACTCATCTGAATTGAACAGCGTACTTTTAAAAATTAATTTATTTGGGATATGCTTTGGAAACTAGAAAACTAGAATTGAGGAGCTGTGGAAGTTACAGACTTTCAGGTCGTAATGAAAACAGCTAGGAAATAATACAGACCCTACCCCTTCGTGTGAGAGACTGAATTTAAATCACCCTAAGAATTTCCTCAGCCCAGATGCATTTCCAGTCTGATTGGTTTGACATTTGTCTAGGACCTTTGGAATAGAAGCTGATGCAATTAAAAACGAAAATGAGTTTCTATGCTTGCAAGTTCAGAATACCTCAAAGCATTTTTCTCCTCTTCTTAAATCATTTTGACTATTGGTATTTGTGGCGGTATGGCTTCCTCATATGAAATACGCTATTATGCAACAGCTGTAGTTGTGTTGCCTGAATGCATGCCAATTCTGTTCAGATTGAGCTGCAGGGACTGCTTGTTAGCTCCCTGGCTGCCTGGGAGAGAGGGTAATGTAAAATTAATGTCTGAAGAAAGGCCTCCTATCTCACACTGTTTGGGGATGCAGGTGGTCTGAAGTGGTGTACAGAAATTAAACGAACATGCTAATCTTCCTACGTTAATAGAAAAGTGGCTGGGATTCATGATTCCAACTCTATTGGTTTTAATTTGCAAAACTGGGGAGGGCAGTGGTTCCACCCTTTCCCTTTACCTCGCTCCATCCCTGAACACACAGCATGTATGAGTCTGGGATTTTGAGATCTTTAGGTTTTTGGAATTTAGGCTGCACTTCACAGAGGAGTGGTTGTCATAGGATTCTCACATAGAGACTACCCATATCTAAGAAAATATTTATTTAAGTAGTCTTTTTCTTAATGACTAGCAGTTAAATTAGACTGATGCTGAACATTTTTTTACTCATTATAACCTAAGGATCATGTAACATAGCCCCTTCATTCAGCAGTGTAGAACCAATGTTGAATCTACCTGTCCTTTCTATATTCTTTTTTCTCTTTCCTGGTGATTTGGCTATGATCAGTATCCGTCTCTCTGGATTCTCGTTTGAGCCAAAGTAGCTCATTTCAGCATTATGTGCAGTCCCTAGCTCTGTGGCATCATTCTCCACAGGTTCTAGAATACCAGGCTTGCTTATCTGATTTATAGCTGGACTGGGAGCTTATTATTGTGTCACAGTCTATCTTGTTGTGTTTGTAGCCACAACATCGGGGCCAGTGCCTGGTACACACTGAGTGCTTAATAAATGTTTGTTAATTTATGAACAAACAACAGGTTCTGTCAGTGAGGTTGTCAACATTGGAAAGAAGGAAGGATTAAATAACAAGCCAGATTTCCTTTGCACTGCCATGAACACGGTTGTATTTAATCCTTACAGCAATCTTGCACAATAGGCATCCTCATCTTTGTTTTATTTATTATGATCCCCCACAAGGGTCTCGGAGCCGGTTAGGAGGAGGAGTCTGGATTTGAACCCAGGTTTCATCCTCTGCTTATTGTTCTTACCGCTATACCACAGGAGGGCATTTTCTAGTAGAGTAATGTTTCTAGGAAATTTTTTTCTAGAGACTTTTCTCTTCTTGATTTAGTGCAGCAATTCTTTTTCATATTTTAAACCCTTCTCCCGAATAAACACTGGTTAGAATTCCACCACAAACCGAACCACAGAAACTTGTCAAGCAGAGCTGGAATGGGAAACACAGCAGTGGAGTTAACTGGCGTCAGAAAGACCTGGGTTTTTCATCCTGGCTTCTCTACTTACTAACAATGTGACCTTGGACAAGTCATTTATGCCTCAGTTTGTCTTATGTAAATTGGGGATACCATTAGTACCTATTTCACATGAGATAATGGAGGTAGAGCATTTGCTATGTGTCTGAGACATAATTACTCAAATGCTACATGTTGTTCTTAGCACAGGAGGCATTTAATTCATTCATTCATTTAGCATATATTTGAGTGCCTATGTGTGTGGTAGGCTCTCTTGGGTTCCATTCATTCATTAGTTATCAAAACAAAACAAAAACCCCTGTCTGCACCAGATTTACATTCAAGTTGCATCCAGCAGCAATGAGCTGGACAATAGACATAAGTACTATTAGGAAGTAAATTACATCATGTGTTGGAGAGTGGCTAGTGTTATGAAATAAAAAAGAAGTAAAGGCGGATAAGGAGGATTAGGAATGTTTGTAAGGGCCTGGGATGGCCTTTGAGATGGCCAGTAAATATCATATTCACTATGAGCCTTACTGAGAAAACGATATTTGAGCGAAGACTTGAAGAGGCTGGAGTTTGTTGCCATGTGGCTCTCTGGGAAAGAGCTGGTGGAGGTGAACAAGGAGGCCAGACTGGCAGGAGGACAGTAAGGACCCCTAGGGCCTTAAAGGCCCTTATGAGGGTGATGGGGAGCTATTGGAGGGGGTCTCCAGCAGAGGGGTGGCACCATCATCCATCCTCACCAGGCTGCTGTCATCTGGAGGGGGAGCTGGGCAGAGTAGCTCCTTACTCCTCTTTCTCCTATTAGCTTACCCTTTTACACTAACATGTGTGAGGGGAAGAGTGTATTCCACCACCCCAGGGTGGCTGCCCTGCCTATTCCATGTCATTGATTGAAGTTGGCAGTCCTGTGGCTGGAATGGTTGTATTCCTTGGGAAACAAAGGAAATGATTAGGTCTTAAGAGGGGAGGGAAGTAGAATCCTGTGGCAGCACAGCTTGGGATCCTCTTTGAACATGACTTGATGTCTTCCAGGCTTCCCCGGCTGACCCAGGAAACCTTTGTAGAGGATCCTGGGAGGTGTTGGTTGGTTTAGTGTTTTTTAAATGTTTGTATCTTCTTACAGTGAGGAGGATCCATTTATGGGGTAGGAGGAAGAGCTTAAGTGTACTCATTTGTCAGCCCATGACCTATGCTTAACTGCTTTCCACCCTGATAACAAAGCAGACATGCTCTCAACACACTGGGCCATGGAAAACATTTCTGTACTGTGTCTTCAGTGAGAATCGATGATTTCTACACCTGCCTTTCAATGTCCCGGACAGCCTTCCCCTGTTCTAATCATGTCCCGTTACTCTCAACCAAGTGAATATGTAATCTACTTATTTTAATGCATGCCTAGGAATATGATGATGTTAGGAAAGAGTAGATGGGATGGTGGGATGGGAGTGGGTCATGATGAAAAATTTAACGGAGGATCACGTGGGATTGGAGTTTGAGGACCTTGGCTTTGTCAAAGTGGCTGTGTAACTGGAACATCACTGAGCCGGAGTTTCCCGGTCTCGGAAATGGATTAAGGGCACAGGTATCTTTTCTGCTGCATGGGATAAGGTAGACAGATGTCACAAAGTTACTAGAATTGCAGCACCAAATGTTGGGACCAGATTTTCTGGTGAAGTTATTGTGTAACCTTTTGTAGACAACATCAACATGTCAAGCCTGAATATTTCTCCACTGCCTCATTCCCTGCCAGTTAAAGTTTTTTACTTTATTTCAGTTATTTGCAAGCGGTTGCACTCTAAAATGCCGTAGATAAAGGCCTTGACTAGACCATCAACCTGTGCCTTCCAACCCACACCCAAATAAGACTTGTCCTCTGTTTAGTGCTCCTACTAATAATACCTTTTTGCCACTCACAATACCCTATCTTTCTTAATTATGTTAATTATTTGGGGCAATTTTGGAGGTAAACATCACTTGATTGAGTTAAAGCTTTACAACTGAGGGGTTATTCATTAGCAGGAACAGTATCTTATCTTATAAACCCCTTGTTACTATTAGATAACAGACTTAATGGAAGAATTTGCTCAGAAATCTCAAAAGAGACTCAAATAGCTTTTGGGGCCTGATTGATAAATGTTTTGCCTTCAGCAATGGAAATGTGGGAAAATTCCAGATGCTACATAATCTGGGGCCAGCAGGTTAAGGCAGCGGAACCTTTTGTTTGAGGCCCAGCCAGGAATTGCTACTCAAGAGAGTCAGATACCCTAAGAAGATCCGATTTCAGGAATGGAAACACGTGGAACACCTTAGAAAAATTAGTATTCATCTGCTCTAGGCCTCAGTTTCCTTATCTCTAAAATGAAAGGATTGACTAACTCAGTAATAAGAGAGCTCATTATTATCTCTTAATACTTTAAAAATGCCTACTAAACTCTTTAAGACTAAATTAACTCATCTGTTCCTTCCAGCACAAAGTTATCAGTGACTGCCATTAACTGTCAATCAGATCCCCTGAGCAGCTCAGGTTAAATAATTATAATACTAAGTTAGCATAATTCCAGGGCTAACCAAAAAATAAAATAAAATAAAATAAAAAATTGATGTTTTAGTCTTATGGCCAGTAATTTTTTTTTAAGAAGAAAATTGCAAACAGCTCTCAATGATTGCCACCTGTTGTAAACTGACCTAAGCCAATTTGGCTCTGCACAAACTCCTAGGTGCTTTTTGGTGGGGAGGCGAAGGGTGGGTTTTGATGGCAGCCTAATTACTTGAGGTGAGTGAGGTTTACTAGTAGCTACTATCCCACAACCCTGCCATCTG
The DNA here is from genome assembly GCA_004026805.1 of Lasiurus borealis. Taxonomy (NCBI): domain Eukaryota; kingdom Metazoa; phylum Chordata; class Mammalia; order Chiroptera; family Vespertilionidae; genus Lasiurus; species Lasiurus borealis. The sequence continues at coordinate 5,151 of PVJN01046796.1, forward strand.
GTTATAACTCAGACAAGTCCGAGGCACGCTTCTGCTACACATACACACAATGACTAACAGCCACACAAAACCGTTCACACGGCATCACTCTGCATGCTTCCGTCTCGGCTCTCTTCTTTGAACTGCTCTGACCATCGCCTCCCATGAAAAATTCACTCCTAGATATGACAGCGTTTCAGAGTGGGTTCTATTATCCCTAATAATCAGCATCAAGCAACTGGCAATCTTCCAATCGTGACCGGTCTCAGGGCCTTTGAGAGAACAAGCTGATCAAGGCTGCACTCATGTTCATTCAAGGACAGGGATAGCTCTAAAATATGGTGGCCTGTTCTCATAGCTTGAATATATATATCTGTCATCTCAATGGTGAGGCCATTTCTAACATTCATAATGCCCTTTCATAAGCCACTCATTACACACACACACACACACACACACGCATGCACATGCACATGCACACGCCCAGTCCACCTCTGATACTCGCTTTGCTAATTGGCAAAGGGTTTGGTGTTGATTCACATGGATAATGGAAACATTTGCAGTGCCTCTTTCTGGAGTATGGGCTTCGTGATTAGAGCACGAGCGGCCGCCCGCTGGGAGAGGGCCTTCCTGAATATAATACCAGCTGCATTTGAGTTGTAGCTTAACCTAATTAACTCACACACGATATCACATTACCTATACTGCATTATTGCTAAGTTAATTAGGCATCTTAACACTGCCTTGGGAGCCCCATGGCGGAAACCACTGTTACTAATGGTACTCTGTAGGAGTTAGATTTTAAAATGATTTGTCAGGATTTCTTTGTTCAAAAAGCATTGCTTAACTTACACAGAATCAGAACTCTGTCTCTTGTCACATGTGGGAAATCATACACGTCAGGCACTTTGTGCACATCTTTCTGCTTATTCTCTCATCTACCCTGTGAAGTGGAGACATAGCTCCATTTCATAGACAGAAAACTGAGGCTAAGGAGGTGCAGTGGAGCCTTTACCTAAACGTAGCTCTGTCTCTGCAGGTGATGCTGTCCTGTTGCTCCTGCATTAGTTTTTTATGGCTACATAACAAATTACCACACACTTTGTGGCTTGCAACAACACCAGTTTATTATAGTACTAGAGGCCTGGTGCACGAAATTCATGCATGGTCGGGAGGCCCTCAGCCTAGCCTATACCCTCCCCAATCCGGACTTCCTCAGGATTGCCTCTGGCAATCTGAGACTGCTGGCTCCTAACTGCTCGCTTGCCAGCCTGATCACCCCTAACTGCCTCTGCTTGCTGGCCTGATTGCCCCTAACTGCCTCTGCTTGCCGGCCTGATGGCCCTCTAACTGCCCCCCTATCCCTGCTGGCCTGGTTGCCCTCTAACTGCTCCCCTGCCAGCCTGGCTGCCCCCTAACTACCCGCTTGCCATCCTGGTCACTCCCTAACTGCCTCCTGCTGGCCTGGTCGCCCCCTAACTGCCCCCGTGCTGGCCTGGCCACCCCTAACTGCTCCCCTGCTGGCCTGGCCACCCTCTAACTGCTTCCCTGCTAATCTGATCTCCCCTAATCACCTCTGTCTTAGCCCCTGCCACTGTGGCTTTGTCCGGAAGATTCTGGCTGACCTGGTCTAATTAGCATATTACTCTTTTATTAGTATAGATAGTTTCTTTAGGGCAGCACTGTGGGCATGGCATGGCTGGATTCTCTGCTTTGGGTTTCATTGGACTGAAATCGACCTGTTAGCTGGAGCTGTAATTAGCATGTCAGGTTGGGGGTCAACTTCCAAGCTCACTGATTATAAGTAGAAATCATTTCCCTGCGGTGGTAGGATCAAAGTTCCTGCTTTCCTTCTAGCTGTCAGTGGGGGACCATGCTTGGTTCTTACTGGCTTGGTCCCCCCCAACAACCCTCCCCTGTAGACCTGGTTTCCCCTAACTGTTCTCCCTGGAGGCCTGGTCCTCCCCCCCCCCCAACCGTCCTCCTCTGCAGACCTGGACCCTCCCAATTGCCCTCCCCTCCTGGCCTCATCACCCACAACTGCCCTCCCCTGCCGGCCATCTTATTGATGCCGTAACCGGTTGATTCTTGCTTTTACATAGACTAAGGATTGAACCTCCAACCTTGGCACATGAGGCCAACACTAACTAACTGAGCTACCTGGCCAGGGCAGTAAATGAAAAGTTTTGTCCTTTGTCTTTCTCCTTAAGAACTTCTGAAAAGCACTGGTATCTCCAAGAGCCATCTGCCCTTCCCATTTTCTTCTTTTGTAGGGAAGCAACGTATGCCTAAGGCCAGGAAAGAAAGACTAATTACATCTCCAGAATTAAGGACTGAAAGCCAGCAGTGCAGAATCATCTTCTTTTTAAATATATTTGTGGATTTTATTTTTAAAACAGCTTTGTTGAGATTATAATCCATGTATTATACATTTCACCCATTTAAAGTCTACAATTCATTATCTTCATAAGTATTGCCAACCGATGTCACAGTCAATTTTAGGATGTTTCCCGTCACTGCAAAAAGAAACTCTGGCCCTAACTGGTTTGGCTCAGTGGATAGTGTCAGTCTGCAGACTGAAGGGTCCCAGGTTCGATTCCAGTTAAGGGCATGTAACTTGGTTGCGGGCACATCCCCAATAGGGGGTGTGCGGGAGGCAGCTGATCGATGTTTCTGTCTCATTGATGTTTCTAACTCTCTATTCCTCTCCTTTCCTCTCTGTAAAAAAAAAGAAAAGAAAAGAAACTCTGTAGTCTTCACTTGTCATCTTCCTACCCTCCTCTCCTTCCAGCCTTAAGCAGCTAGCAGACTAGTGTGTGTCTCTATATAGACTTCCCCATTCTGAACATTTCATATGAATAAAATCACATGTGATATTGTGTGACTAGATTCTTTCACTTAGTGTGAAATATTCAAGATGTATCCATATTGTAATGTGTATCACTACATAATTCCTTTTTATGACTGAATATTGTGCCATTGTGTTTTTTGTCTGTTTTTCAGTTAATGGTCATTTGGGTTGTTTCTGTTTTATGGCTGGTCTGACTAATTGCTGCTTTAAGGATTTGTGTACAAGTTTTTGTGTGGCCATATCTTTTCATTTCTCTTGGGTGTATACTTATGCCTGAATTGCTGTGCTGTATGGTAACTGTTTAACCATTTGAGGAGCTGCCAGACTGTTTTCCAGAGTGGTTGCACTGTTTTGGATTCTGGCCAGCACTGTATGAAGGTTCTGATTTCTACTTCCTCTCCATTTGTTGTTAAGTGACTGTGTCCAGCCATTCTCGTAGAAGTGAAGTGGTATCTCATCGTGCTTTTGAGTTGTATTTCCCTGATGACTGATGATGTTGAACATCTCTTCATGTTCTTATTGACCATTTGTATATCTTCCATAGATAAACATCTATTCAGATCCTCTGCCTATTTTAAAATTACTTCTCTTAGTGAGTTGTAAGAGTACTTTATATGTTCTAGATACCAGGTCCTTATCACATACACAAGCTACAAGTATTTTCTCCCATTCTATGGGCTACCTTTTCACTTTTCTTAATAGCATCCTTTGAAGCACCAAAGTTTTAAGTTTTGATGGAGTTCTATATATTTTTTTTATGGCCGTGTGTTTAGCGTCAAATCGAAGAATCTTTTGCTAAATCTAAAGTAATAAAGATTTGCCTTGTTTTTGTCTGAACGTTTTATAGTTTTAACTCTTACACTTAGGTTATTTGATCCATTTTAAAGTTAATTTTTGTATAGGGTATGAGATAAGGATCCAACTTCCTTCTTTTGCATGTGACTGTCCAATTGTCCCAACACCGTTTCTTGAAAAGATCCTTCTTTCACTGTTGAATGGCCTTGACATCCTCTTCTAACATCAATGGCCCATAGATACATGGACTTACTGGTGCAGGTTCTTAAAAGTTCTATGATGAAAGACATTATCCCTGGGAGGATGGGTGGGCAGTACATGGGAACTCATTTTACTGCATTTGCAACTTGTATGTCTGCTTTTTTTTTTTTCAGAAGAAAATGCGAAAATTAGAAAATTTGTGTATATTTAATAGCTTCCTCCCAATTATGAAAATACCAGTGAGGAAAATGGCTTCCTGTACTTTATTCTGGTGTGGCCCCCTCTCCAAATGAAAGAGCCTCACATCTGGGATGTAACAGAAAGAGATGACTCAGAGTAAAGCCTGGGATCATTTGTGTCCACAAAACTAGGTCATGCTGTGCCCTGAGCGCTGGCACAGTTTTAAAACAAAGGCATGCATCGCTGTGATGTCCTGCTCCTCTTCACTGTTCTCCCAGGCTTTTCAGGAGCGCATCTGTAAAGTATCGCAGCTAAATTTGAACCTGACTGAATGTATGATGACTTCAGGAATTATTATTAGTGTGGTAATGGCATTGTGATTTTCTTTTAGCAAAAAGAATCTTTATCTTTTAGATTTTTTCTTCTTCTTTTTTTTTACAAACTATTTGTGGATGGTATCACAGGGTGGGGAAAGTGGACATATGGATGTAGGAGATTGGCCGTGTGTTGGTAATGATTGAAGCTAAATAATGGGTATGCAGTAAGGTCTGATGCTATTTTGTCTCTTATGTGTTTCAGTAATTTTAAAAAATAGTTTCGGGTGGGTATATTCATCTTTAATCCGGCAGCGGAGGCATTTTAGAGGCATTTTCATTTGGAGCTTCATTTGTATTATGCAGAAATGGGTCTTCTGAGTTTGGATGCTTACCCTGGTATGGAGGAGAGGAGCACTCCGGAGCAGTTAGTTCCGGGAAAACACTTCCCAATGGCAAACCTCAGTTTACAGAGGCTCTCTGGGGCCCATCTGAGGGCTGCAGAGCTCTCAGAAAGCTCTTCTGTGGCTTCCAGCGCCCCTTTGGCTCTGGACGTTACCGATCTGATCTGCAATGCCCTTTGTTTCATAGTTATGTGAGTTTATTTTCCTGAAGCTTTTAAGACCCATGATTCTGTAAATCTTGGCACTTTTTAAATGGATGTTTATATGTAAGATGTCCATCTATGGGTATATATACATTTGATAAGTAGAAAAAAATCAGAAATAGCCTATAGAGAATTTGGTCTTTCCAATCGAACTGGTTCCGGTCTTTGTCGAAGAGCTTGGCACAGGCGTTCTTCTTTCTTGCCCTCTTCCTAAGGACTAGTTACCACAGTGAATGTAGTATATGAGTCCTTACCCAAGGACTGGGTTCTTGCTCGGTATTCAGATGACTAGAGATTTCAGAACAATGTTGAACTGAAAAATCCGTACACACACAAAAAAAGGACACCATCTGGAAATTATTCTATGCTTTCTTCTGGTTTTGCTAGTGTAATAAAACACGAGCATTCCAGTTTCTCTCGTAATTGTTGAACTTTGTGATGTAAATGGTGCCAGGCTCTGAAAGGACTTGTAAAGGCTTTGCTGACTTCTTTGTTTTTGTTTTTACATGTTTTTAACAATACTAGCTGTGCAGTTTTAGCCGAAAGCAGCAATTTTGAGCAACTCTAGATTATTTTGCCATTTTTGAATAATGATATGCAAATATGAGAATGAGTAGTGACCTCTGTGTGGATCATTTGGGTGGAGGAAGATTTGCACCTTTCTCCAGAACAACCACTGTAGGGTTTTGTCATATCTGGCTCCAGGTCTGCTGTTAGGCAACACAGTTCAGATCACATAGCACCAGACACTGGGTTTTTATTTAACCCTTGCCTGCGTGGCATTGCTCACATTGTTGTTCTGTTTCCTAGCTCATGGGAGGAGCATATGGAATAATATACTAGTTAGCATCTAACTATGTGGAAAGTCCTTTAAATACACGATATTTACCTACTCACCTAACTGAATTTATGGGAATGAGAGCTAGTACAGTTCACTACTAAAATCCAGAGCAGAGTTCTAGAAAAAGATGGTTCCAGAGATGACTTCTGTCTTGTAAAAACAATAGAATGGCAGTATTTAGGGAGGAATTATCCTTGAAAAAATTTTAGTCGTCTTTTTAAATTAGAAAAATAACATGTTCAGTGCAGAACTCTGGAAACGGAGACACTGATGATGGTGGTGGTGGTGGTGATGGTGATTATTAGAGCCTCACTTACTGTGCTTTTTATAATCCTGGCTACTGATTGATACACACACACACACACACACACACACACACACACACACACCACACACACACACACACACACACACACATTTAAATGTATCTTTATTGTTGGAAGTATTACAGATGTCCTCTTTGTTTGTTTTCCCCATGGACCTCCTCCACCCTGCACCCACCCCTGCCAGGCCTTCACCCCTCTATTGTCTGTGTCCATGAGCTAGGCATATATGCATATAAGTTCTCAAGTTTATCATTCTCCCCTACCTTCTTACCCCACCTTCCCTCTGAGGTTCAACAGTCTGTTCCATGCTTCTGTGTCTCTGTATTTATTTTGTTCATCAGTCTATTTTGTTCATTCAATTCCACTTGTGAATGAGATCATGTGATATTTGTCTTTCTTTGACTGGCTTATTTCATTTAGCATAGTACTCTCCAGGTCTACCCATGCTGTCTCAAATAGTAAGGGATCCTCCTCCCCTTCCTTTCCCCCTTCCCTCTTTTTTTCCCCCTTTCCCCCTCCTATCTCCTATCTTCTTCCTCCTCCTCCTTTTTAAATATACTTTTGATTGATTTCAGAGAGGAAGGGAGAGAGGGATAGAAACATGATGAGAAAGAGAATCATTGATTGGCTGCCTTCTGCATGCCCCCGCACTGGGGTTTGAGCCTGTTACCCAGGCATGTGCCCTTGGCTAGAATTGAATCTGGGACCTTCAGTCCTCAGACCGACGCTCTATCCACTGAGCCAAACTGACTAGGGCAAGATATCCTTCTTTTTTACTATTGCATAGTATTCCATTGTGTAAATGTACCACAATGTACTTTATTATTTTAATCAGCTGATCTTCTGATGGGCACTTGGGCTATTTCCAAATCTTAGCTATTGTAAATTGTGCTGCTTTGAAAGTAGGGGTGCATATATTCTTTCTGATTGTTGTTTCTGGTTTCTTAGGATATATTCCTAGAAATGGAATCATTGGATCAAATGGGAGTTCCACTTTTAATTTTTTGAGAAAACTCCTTACTGTTTTCTGTAATGGCTGCACCAGTCTGCATTCCCACCAGCACTGTCCTAAGGTTCCCTTTTTCCACAGCACTTACTGTTTGTTGATGACAGCCATAAACACAGCATTCCCATGAGTGGGTGAATTATTATTCCTATGTTACAGATGAGGACATTGAGCAAGAAGGTTCCAAGTAATTAGATCAAGGTTACATTGTCAGTGAGTAGAGCCAGGATTTGAACTTTATGTCACTAAAGAGCCTGACTACCTTTCTGTACATCTGTACCCAGTACATCCATAACACACCAGTCTCGGCAAATGTCTCCCCACTCATTTCTCTTTGCCATTAACCAATATAATCAAATTACAAAACCATAATATTATTTTTTACTTTCTTTTATAATTCTTCTGAAACTCCTAGAAGTCCAGATAAGAATTGTTAGGTATTAGGTCACCTGTCAGAAAGGGTATTGAGAAACTAGTATTCATGCCCAGAGACAGAGGGAATAAATCTCCAAGGATTTAAAATGACAGAGATAGTGAAGAAAGAATCTCTCAATTAGTAAAACATAGTCAAAGAATGTCAACTAGATATTTACCCCAAAATAGAAAATAATAACCATATCTGACTATTCTTTTCCTCCTCTTTAAGACGAGTGGGTCAAATCAGATGCTTTGAAAAAACTTGTCCAGTTTCACCTCCTGTTCCCAGTGCAGTTCACTTAATTCTTTACCCTGGCTTTTCGCTACCACTTTGTATCACTGTTGATCAAGTACAGTAGCATGAAATGCTTAAATCTTTAGCATTATTGCTGTTCTTTAGTTTCAGATGGGGGTCAGACATTAAGGGGGCTGGCTGGTATTTTAGTGTTTTCCTAAATGTAAAGGTCATTTCCACCTAATTGATCCCACATGTGCAGTGTGCTCTAACTGGTAGGCGCTGTCTCTGGACACTGGGTTTTCATTAAGTCATGGCAGCACTGCATTCCTCAGCCCGCCTGTGCGATTCCCCGCAGAGACCCGTGTGCAGAAGGGGAGTGGAGGAAGGAGAACCCCGCTAAGTGGACCTCTGCCCATTGGGAACCTTATTGCTCTCCCAGAAAACTCGAGGTGAGGATGAGGACATGGGCCTGCTCGAGTTTCAAGTAGTGATGAAAATCCGAGGGATGCAAGCATTCATGATTTTGTTTTTGTTCTGGGTGAGCTTGCTTTTAAAAATTAGTGTTGCTCTCAAATAGACAGATGATCTAGGAACTGGGAAGCAGTGAATCATCGTTAAGTGCTACTCTTAGAGCCAAATTAAAACCTGCATAAGCACTGCTTTATTAGAATCATGAACTATGCAACTCCCTGGAGCTTAGGGTCAGAAGATGGGAGTTTGAGTTTGAGCTGAACTTATTTGGGGCAAGCAGTGACCCCTCAGACTCACGTGTCTTGATTGGTAAAATAGGCCTAGTTGCAGTGGTGTCCGCCCCTACGAGCTGTCAGGTCTTTTTCTTTTTGAAAATATATTTTCATTGATTTTGAAGAGGAAGGGAGAAGGAGAGGGAGAGGGAGAGAATCATTGATTGGCTGCCTCCTGCACACCCCCACTGGGGATGAAGCCTGAAACCTGGGCATGTGCCCCAACTGGGAACAAAACTGTGAGCTCCTGGTTCATGGCGGACGATCAGCCACTGAGCCACACCAGCCAGGCTTCGTGTCTCTTTATTCAAGACTCTCTCTCTGGTATGGGTTCCTGAGCCATATTTATGGCATGTGTGGGATTCCCAGTTATGGGTGGTTTCTCCTCCCAGTTGCCCAATTCTTTTTCATTCATCAGTCTGTGGTGAAAAACTGTGGGAAATGATTCATGTCCCATGTCTATGGGGACTATGAGGACTTCGGGTGACTTTTTCTTTTTTAAGTGGTTTGAGAAAGAGACAAACAAATGTAGTTAATAACAATAACAGTGTTATTCCCGGAAGAGCAGTTCTAGCCTGCTATGACTTGTTTTGGAATTTGAAAACTTCCCAGAGGGCTGACTGCCCTGTATGTAACAGGGTTTCTTTTAGGCTCTGAAATTAAAAGAGACCGGGGTGGGAGGAGGAGGGCATTGGGGAAAGAAGCAATTGAATTATTAAAGTTTCAAAATTGGTGAAGTGAAGCAATTTCCCATTCCTCCTAATGCAAAAAGCTCTCCGCATTTATTTATTTATTTTTTCTGTGCAAATCAGAAACCTGTTCTTTTCCCTTGGGGTTGTCTGGAACCTGGCAAGGTCAAAACTTCAGATCCACGAGATCATTTCTTCATCCCCCTTCCTTCCCCGACAACCTCTGGTGTGGGTTTACGGTACTGGGTTATTGAATATAGGCCCCAATTTATTACCATGATTCTTTCCCTCCAAGGAAGAGGACAACCACACAAGTCATTTAGCTAGAGCAGTAGTCGCAAATTGCGGCTCCAGAACTGCATTCGGCTCTTTGGACCCTTGAATGTGGCTCTTCCACAAAATACCATGGCCTGGGCGAGTCTTATTTTGAGGAAGTGGCGATAGAAGAAGTTTAAGTTTAAAAAATTGGGCTCTTAAAAGAAATTTCAATTGTTGTACTATTGATATTTGGCCCTGTTGACTGAGTTTGCCAGCCATTGAGCCAGAGGGTCATGAATGGATTAATTGGTGGTACTTTTCTAGGTACTTCGTAAGCCTTTGGTTTCTCCAGCAACTTGGAGTCAGTAGATCCTCCCTGCTTTTTTTGTTTGTTTGTTTGTTTTTAAAATATATTTTACTGATTTTTTACAGAGAAGAAGGGAGAGGAATAGAGAGCCAGAAACATTGATGAGAGAGAAACGTTAATCAGCTGCCTCCTGCACACCTCCTACTGGGGATGTGCCTGCAACCAAGGTACATGCTCTTGACCAGAATCGAACCTGGGACCTTTCAGTCCGCAGGCTGTCGCTCTATCCACTGAGCCAAACCAGTTAGGCATCCCTGCTTTTTCTTGTTGGATAGACCAGAAGAACAATATGAGTTAGAGGTGGCTATGTTTTTCAAGGACATCTTCAAAACCGGTCAGAAAAATACCTTGATTCTTATTAAATGGCATATGAGGGTGAGTGCAGGAAAGCGGAGCAGGATGTGAATGGAAGACTGTTTCCCTGTCTCCCTTTTCATCTCTACAGAAATAGCTATAAATCAAGGACACCCGAAAGTTGGCATCCTTGAGGACAACCGCTGTGACATCTAGACAGCACTCCTAATAGGCATTTTAAAGTGTGCTATATGCTTTTTAATGCAACATTGTGAAGCCACTGGGTTCCTCTTGATTTCTTCAGGAAGTTTCGTCATCATGTGTTTGTGGGGTAACACTGTGAACACACTCTCACACAGTGAGATGAGGAAATAGTTTTGTGTCATGGCATTTGTCCAGAGCCTTAAGTTGGGAGGAACTGAATTTTGACCTGATGTGGTACAATCTCACGGGTTCTCGCTGTCTTAGAGATTTTCTATTCTTCCCTTTTCAAAATACCTTTTAATACCTGTTCTCCTTATCATCATGGTTCAAGCCAAATTTCCTTCTCTCTGTTTTAAGTAAAGCAGATTTTATGTCATTTATAATATTGGCATGAGTATACAAACCTGTAAAAAGGACTATTTGTTTTTTGTGTTTTTTTGTAATGGGGGGTTAGCAATTACTGATGATCACCTGGTCTGTGACCTTACAATACTACCTCCCTACAAAAAAGTCAAAATGGGTTTCTAAGACCCCTTCTTAATTAGGGCCTGGTAGTGAGCGTGTTTCTCAGTTGTCATTCTATATTGCTAATTGGCTCAGTGCTGTGGAATCTCGCTCTCTTTGCTCTTGCTAGTGCTGATTTATCACATCCATTCTCTGTGTCAATGGATGTTGCACAATGCAGAATGAATTCTGGAAAGGAGAGGGGGATGAGTTTCTGAAAGATTATCTCCATTTATAATGTGAGCCACCCTACTTTAGAATTCTACAATACTTAATAAGCCTGGTATTTAAAATCAAATCTCTTACATGGTCTGATT
>PVJN01046797.1:0-16279 GCA_004026805.1 Lasiurus borealis
GAAAACATGTTCAAAGTCATTAATCATCCGAGAGATGCAAATCAAAACGACAATGCGATACCATCTTACACCGGTCAGAATGGCAATCATCAACAAATCAACAAACGACAAGTGTTGGCGAGGATGTGGAGAAAAAGGAACCCTTGTGCACTGTTGGTGGGAATGCAGACTGGTGCAGCCACTGTGGAGAACAGTATGGCGTTTCCTCAAAAAACTAAAAATGGACCTCCCAGTTGACCCTGTAATCCCACTCTTAGGAATTTATCCTAAGAAATCACAAACACCAATCAGAAAGGATTTATGCACCCCTATGTTCATAGCACCACGATTTACAATAGCTACAATTTGGAAACAGCCTAGGTGCCCGTCAGCAGATGAGTGGATAAGAAAACCGTGGTACATCTACACAATGGAATTCTATGCTGCCATTAAAAAGAAGGAATTCTCACCATTTGCAGCAACCTGGAGGGAACTGGAGAGCCTTATGCTTAGTGAAATAAGCCAGTCAATGAGGGAGAAGCATCACATGATCTCACTCATTAGTGGATAATAAAGAACATTATAAACTGATGAACAAAAGGATAGATACAGAGGCAGTAAAGCTTCAAACAGACTGTGAAATTACAGCAGGAAGATTAAAGTTAGGTGAGGTAGATAAGAGATCAATCAAAGGACTCGTATGCATGCATATAAACATAACCAATGAACATAGACACTGGGGGAGTTGGGGTCTGCCTGGGAGGGAGGGGGGGGCAATGGGGAGATATGAATAAAAAATTAATTAAAAAAAAGAAATTAAAAAAAAAAGAGTTAAGGGGGTCAAATATATGGAAAAAAAAAAGAAAACAAGTTTGACTCTTTATTTGCAAAACTACTTACTGTCTAGATCTAAGTATATACCTAGCAATAATGCTAACCACATGCCATTTATATTATGACTAGAGGCCTGGTGCACAAAATTTGTGTACAGGGGGCAGGGTGTCCCTCCGCCCAGCCTGCACCCTTTCCAATCTGGGACCTTTTGAGTAATGTCCAAGTGCCCATTTAGGCCTGGTCCCAATCAGGCCTAAACAGGCAGTCAGACATCCCTCTCACAATACAGGACTGCTGGTTCCCAATTTCTCACCTGCCTCCCTTCCAGATTACCCCTAACTTCTTCTGCCTGACAGCCTGATCACTTCCTAACCACTTCCCTGCCAGCCTGATTGAGGCCTAACTGCTCCCCTGCCAGACTGTGTGCCCGTAACTGCGCTACCCTGTAGGCCTGGTCACCCCTAACTGCCCTCCCCTGAAGGCTTGGGTCCCCCCTGAACTGCCCTTTCCTGCAGGCCCAGTCACCCCCCAACTTCCCTCTTCTGTCAGCCTGGTCACCCCTAACGGCCCTTCCCTGCAGGCTTGATCACCCACAACTGCCCTCCCTTGCAGGCCTGGTTCCTCCCAACTGCCCTCCCTATTGGCCATCTGATGGTGGCCATCTTGTGTCCACATGGAGGCAGGATCTTTGACCACATGGGGGCAGCCATCTTGTGTGTTGGAGTACTGGTCAATCTGCATATTACTCTTTTATTAGATAGCATAGAGGCCTGGTGCCTGGGTGGGGGCCAGCTAGTTTGCCTGAAGGGTGTCCCAAATCAGGTTGTGTGTTCCCTTGGGCCATGGGGCAGCCTGGGAGAGGGGCCTGTGGTGATTTGCAGAGACCCTGGTATCTGGGATTTATTTATCTTTTATAATTGAAACTTTCTAGCCTGGATTGGAGCCAAGCCTCCTGCTCACTCCATGGCGGCGGCCATTATTGTTGGGTTTTATTTATCTTCTATAATTGAAACTTTGTAGCCTTGGGTGAAGGCCTGGACTCAACAGGGTGTGTGGAAAACTTGGCTTCCTCTATCACCAGGTAAACCCAAGCCTCTGTCCTGCTCTCTTGGTGGCCGCAGCCATCTTGGTTGAGGATTAATTTGCATACTTGCTCCTGATTGACTGGTGAGCATGGCTAGGGGATGATGGTTAATTTGCATATTACTCTTTTATTAGATAGGATGATCCCATTCCTAAGTATTTGCCTTGAGTTTATTTTTCACTGTACCTGTAAGTTTTCTAAGAATGGCACATGAGTCTGGAATCATCAAGCATGTTTTTCTGATTTTTTATAGGTTGGATATAGATATTTTGAATGTCTGCATCTTTCTCAAGAAAATCCAAAGAGATCCCTGCTTTGGCTTTCGTTGTTTAGTGTTGAAAAATATGTTTTAAATCTCTGAAAGATTTTTTAAATATTTTCCTTTGTAAGTTTCCTTATTTTCCTACAAGGGTGATCTTGGATGATTATTTTGAATTATTGGGCAGATTGTATCTACTTGCTAGTTTCTAGTCATAAAATGATTTGTTTTATTCAAAATGTCCATACTGTCTTTATTTTTTATTTTTTTATCTTTATGGTTGAGTATATTAGAGATGTTCTCCCTTTTTCCACTTATGGCCCCCATCTACCTGGTTCTCACCCCACCCTAGGCCTTCACCACACTATTGTCTGTGTCCATAGGTAATGCATATATGCATGTTCTTTGCTTAATCTCTTCCTGTCTACTCCCCCTTTCCTCTAAGATTTCTGTCAGTCTATTTCATGTTTTTATGCCTCTGATTCTATTTTATTCATCAGTTTATTTTACTCATTAGATTCCTTGCTTACTTTAATTTTTTGATTTAATTGTTGATAAGATATATATTTATTGACATTTCATTGGTCATAATATTAATCTTCTTTATCTTCTTCCTTTTCTTCTTAAAAAATATCCTTCAACATTGCATGCAATGCTGATTTGGTGGTGATGAACTCCTTTAGCTTTTTCTTGTATGAGAAGCTCCTTAACTGACCTTTAATTCTACATGATAACTTTTCTGGATAGAGTAATCTTGGTTCTATTCATTGCTTTGAATATTTCTTGCCATTCCATTCTGGCCTGAAAAGTTTCTGTTGAGAAATCAGCTGACAGTCTCTTGTAGGTAACTGCTTTTCTCTTGCTGCTTTTAAGATTCTCTCTTTGTCCTTAACCCTTGACATTTTAATTATGATGTGTTTGGGTGTGGGCCTCGTTGGGTTCATCTTGTTTGGGACTCTCCATGCTTCCAGGACTTCACCAGGTAGGAGAAGTTTTCTGTCATTATTTCTTCAAATAGGTTTTCAATATCTTATTCTCTCTCTCTTCTTCTCCTTCTGTTATCCCCATAATGCAAGTGTTGGTACACTTGAAGTTGTCTTAGAGGCTCCTTATACTATCTACATTTTTTTTTGTTATTTTTTCTTTTTGTTCTTCTGATTGGGTGTTTTTGCTTCCTCTTATTCCAAATTGGTGATTTGACTCTTGGCATCCTCTACTCTACTGTAGATAATGTATTTCAGGTACAGTATTCTTCATTCTGATTGGTCCTTTTTCATGTATTTGATGTACTCACTAATTTCCTTGAAATTCTTACTAAGATTCTTGAAATTCTCACTAAGTACCTTGAAGTTCTCATTCATTAAGATCCTTGAGCAACCTTATAATCATAGTTTTGAACTCTGTATATAGTAGTTTGCTTGTTTTCATTTTATTTATTCTTTGTTTAAATATTTTCTTCTATTCTTTTATTTGTGACATGTTTCTTTGTCTCCACATTTTGGCTGCTTCTCTGTGTTTATTTCTGTGTATTATGTAGGGCTGCTATTAGTAGAGTTATCTTATGTAGTAGCGTCCAGTGGCTCAGCCTCCCCAGTCACCTGAGCTAGGAACTCTAGGTGCAAACCTGTGTGGACTGTGTGCACAGTCTTATTGTAATTTAGCCTTGATTTGCTATTGACGTCACTACAAAGAACTGACCCCCAGTCAATTGGCTGTGAGGACCAACTGTGACTACATTGGAAGAGAAGCTGTGCAGAAGACACTCCAAGGGAGCATGACTTGTTTCAATGGGGCTTTGGTGCTCAATGTGTCTGCCCTTAAATATGTTTCTCATGGCTGTGTAAAGTTATAATCTGGCATGGTCTGAAACTCTCCACCAGTGTACTTACTCTAGGTTCCCCTGGAGGTGCAAATTCAACCACTGCATAGGCCCTGCCTGGGGCCACCCTTTAGGAGCTATAGAATCATCTGCATCTGGCTGTTACTTTTATTGGGCTTGGGAGTGTCTAGGAGAGGCCAAGCTGTGAAACAAGGCAGGCTGCTGATAATGCCCAGCTTGGGGTCTCTTATTGTGTGGCATAGGGCACACTAATGCCAGCTGCTGCTTGTTTGGTAGTTTTTAGAAAAGTCTGAATCCTGAGCCAGTGCAGGCCATTCATATTGAAAAGCTGCTGCAAACAGCTTAGGTGAGGCTGCAAATTGGATGTGGTGGAATCTTGCTAGTAGGGAATCATTAGGGTGAAACAAACAATGTGAGTCAGGCTGATGAAAAATTAGATATGGTGCCTACCACTGCCCACTACAACAGGGGAGTTCTCAGCATAAGAACAATGACCTCTGCCAGCTTTTGACTGGGAGAAAGTCAAACCTAAGTTCTTGCTTCAGTGCCAAGCAGTACAGTTCCTCCTGGTATGTCCCTGGATCCCCTCAAGCCACTGCCCCAGCACTGGAGCTCAGAAAGAGTAAGTCCAAGTAAACCCAAGTGCCAGCCCTTTAAGAGGAACTGCCTGGATCTCCAGCAGCCTCCGTGTCACAATCCACGCTGGTTTTTATAGCCTTAAGTTATAGGTACTTCTCTTCCCAACACTGAAATCCTGTGCCAATAGCTGAGGAGAATTTAATCCCCTTTTTCCACTTGCAAGATTTTAAACTGAAGGCCTGGAGGTTGTGTGCTACCTCTGGTTGAAATCCTCTTGCCTATACAGGGATCTAATTTGCATGTCTCTGTTGAACTGGGATGAATTGTCCTCTGCTGATACTGCTCCATGTGCTGAATATGAAAAGGAGAATGAGCCCCTGGGTAAGTGGATACACACACTGCTCTTCTATTGATCTTTGCTAGAGATATATCATGTACATTGGCAGTCCTCAGAAGAAGGTATTCTATTGCTCCTACTTATTTCCATCATCTCTGTTGTTGAGCTGAATCCCAAAATGCAGTGAATTGCCATATGAACATTTTCACCGGAATAACAGTGTCCTTAGTGGATGTAACAAAAAGGAAATTCCAATTGAGTAGTTAAAAGAGGGGAGTGAGTGCGTAAGGAAAGACTTGAGCATATCAGAAAGCATATCATTTTACTGGGGATTGGTGGACAGGCTTTCTGTTTGACCCCAAGGACCAGGTCTCTGAGGAAGAACCATACAGATGGGGCAAATGCAAACAGCTTCATTCTTCCCCTCTCTCTAGACTACTCTTGTTTCAGAACTTTAGAAAAGATATATTTTTAAAAATATTTATTTTATTGATTTCAGAGAGGAAGGGAGAGGGGGAGAGAAATAGAAACATCAATGATGAGAGAGATCAGCTGCCTCCTCCATGCCCTCCACTGGAGATTGAGCCTGCAACCTGGGCATGCACCTCGACAAAGAATTAAACTATGACCTCCTGGTTCATAGGTCAATGCTTAACCACTGAGTCACACTGACTGGGTTAGAGATGAGAGTTTTTGAAAGTTCTATACTGGGCTCAGTAACCAAACTCTTTGATTCTAGTTTCAGAGGTTTGCACCATCTCCTTCATTTCCTGGGAGTTCCCGTGGAAGGTGGAACAGATAGAATTAGGCATGGGGAGCAACTCTCATTCAGAGTCTGGACATCTTCTACTGTGTAAATTTTATCTTCTTGTATGGTGCATGTTTTTGTAAACTGCATCAAAGACTTTCATGAATGAATTATGTTATAAATGACCAAAATATTTCAAACTAAACAAATAGGCCTTAGAAAACTAAGACTCTAGTGTTTGATAAAGTCAAAAGCAATTTTCAAATTATTTGGCCATATCTATTCTTTATAATTTTACTGTAATATAAGTGCTGCTCAGTTCTATTAAATGTTTTGACTAAGGTGGATTATCTCAGTTAGCCTTCTGCTGGGCTTGTCAACAGACTAGTTTGCCTGGGCAATTCTCCTGGGAAGTGTGTTTTGATGAGAAAAAGAATATCAAACTTGCAGTTCTTGTTAACTTGCTCTCTCAAGTTCACTTAGCAAACTAGCAAATGGGATTCACTCATGATTCTCATAGCTGTGCTGGTCTGAGGTAGAACGTGTGTTTCCTTTAAAGTGTGTTTCCTTTAAATGAACTCTACTCAGGAACTATTTCAGGTAAATGCCCTCAGTAGAAAGATCTTGGGCCCACTCCTCAACACTGGAGGCTCCTCACATTTGTCAACTCTGCCCACTGGACTCTCTTCATTTCTTATCTCAGGTTGCTTTGTCCCTTAAAACTCCTTTCACACAAGAGCGTATCTGCC
Source organism: Lasiurus borealis (assembly GCA_004026805.1). Taxonomy (NCBI): domain Eukaryota; kingdom Metazoa; phylum Chordata; class Mammalia; order Chiroptera; family Vespertilionidae; genus Lasiurus; species Lasiurus borealis. Next base: position 6,410 of record PVJN01046797.1, read on the forward strand.
AGGTGCAGTGGATTCCTGCTCCACACGTTGGTAGGCTCCTGACATCAAAGGAGGCCCACCAAAACCAAAATGGCCTTTCTTTCTCAGTATTTGCTTTGGAATTCATGAATGCCAGACCAAAGGAACATGATGACAACCTAAAAGCCTGTGATTAATTTATGCTGGTCCCCAAGCCTTTGCCTCTCAGTACCACATGGTGAAGCAGTTACCAGCACCTGGTTTTGCTCCATAACCAGACAGCCCTTCCAGGAATTTCAGTCATCACCTGAACAGAAATAGGCTTGAGTGTGTGCATTTTTATAGTGCTATTTTATGCAACTTCTTTTATCCATTCCCTCACTGAGATCCCATGCATAAGCAACCCTACTTACTAACAGATTATTTACACATGTAATTGCTTTTTTCAATTCGTTGTCTAATGCTCCCTGTTTCGATGTTTTTGTACAAGTACCAGGCTAAAATAGCAGGAAATGGGAATTGTCCAAAGGAGAATTAACTGATAAATGAGACCTGGTCAGGTATTTACATACATGAAACAATATATTCAAAGGAATGAAGTGATTCCACAGAATTTAAAGTTGTATTAAATCAGTAGTGTTTATTCTTTTGGCTAAACCAGAATTTTTTGAAATATATTATTTATTATTTTTGGTTTGAAAAGAACCAGTATATATGAGAAAACATGTATTGTAATTGTTTAAACAGTATGTATAATTGGCCCTGGTTGGATAGCTCGGTTGGTTAGAGCCAAGGTTACAAGTTTGATCCTCTATCAGAGAACATACAAGAAGCAACCAATGAACATGAAGCAACCACTGAATGCATAAACAGGTGGAACAACAAATCTCTCTCTCTCTCTCAAATCAATGCCTAAACTTTTTTTAAAGAATATATATAAATGAATGTGTTTTTCTGCTGGAAAGTATAGAAACTTCTCACAACAGGGCACAAATCAGATTATAGGGTTTTTCATTAAAGTCTTAAAGAATGTTATTTTGGTCAATGAAAGAGTACGGAAAGGCTGAATGGAAAAACAGCATTATGTCAATTTTTCTCTAGGGAAAATTAGTTGTATTTCTGGGGTCACATTTCTAGACAGTCTCATGTACCCTCAGTTGTCTGTAAAATGAGAGGTCAGACCTGAGAGAACAGGTGTATACTCTTGACTGTAGCACCTCAACTACTGGGGCTTGGCCAGGATAATAAAGTTTTTCCAGTCAAAGGTCTCAGTTGTAGAGAAGTCTTGACGTACTTGATCTGTACTGGTCACTATAACATGGTAAGATATTTCCACCCTGAGCCACAGAAGATTCAAGTTTTCCCAGGGTGGCTCTCCATGAAGATTGAGGTAAAGAACCATTCTTTAAACTCTGGCAGCAAGAAAAATTCAGTGTTCTAGGATTGGGCTTATCCAACTGTGCTGATTCTGGTTCATTGCTAAGGAAAGAGGGGTTGTTATGGACTCCAAGTACAATTACCAAGCAATAGATACATCTTCCAAACCATGACAAAAGGCATTGTCCCAGGGCTCAGATCTCCTTGACCTAAAAGTACTGACAACCTCTCAATAAAGAGCCTTCATCTGAGTAAATCTGCAGGTCATTATGAAATTGGTTAGCCATAGGTCTTCATCAAAGTTTAGATTACAGATGTCACAACAGAAGTATCTGGTTAACATAGCTCAGCAGCAATCTGAGATATGGCTAAAGCCTTTAAGCTGTCTCCATTTGCTATGGAGCCTCAGAATACCCTGTTTTCATCCTGGGTTCCTGATAACAACAGAGATAGTTGATGTGAAGGCCCACCTGAGGGAAGCCCAAGTTTCATGTAACACCTAAATTTTATCCTGGATAGGATGAGGCTAATTTGTCTTTATTGTTGAGAGTATTGCATAGGTCTTTCTCCCCTTACCCCTCCTCATTAACCTCTTCCAGCCTGCTTCCATCCCCACTCCCAGGCCCTCACCACCTCATTGTCTGTGTCTATCAGATATGTAAATATGCATACAAGTTCATTGGTTGATCTCTTCCCACCCACCCTCTCCTGCCTTCCTCTGAGGTTCAACAATCTGTTCATGTTTCTATGTCTCTGGGTATGCATGAGATCATGTGATACTTATCTTTCTCTGACTGGCTTATTTTGTTCAGCATAATACTCTCTAGGTAGGATGGGGCTATTTTAAGTGCTTCTAGCTTGTTCTAGTTTGTGGGATGGGAGGGAATTTGTAGATCTTGCCATAGAGTTGGGAAGTCTCTAAGAAGGACAGTTTCCACTCACTGACTCTACTTCCTCACCCCCTTTCATGACCTTCCTCATCCTCATCAGCCCCCTATTCATGTATACACATTCACCATGATCCAGCAAAATTTCCTGTGCACTTGCTCAGTCCTCTTTGTGTTTGCCTTCTCAACAAGGCCTTAGATGCCACCCTTTCCTTGAATCTTCTTCACCTGTACTTCTGTGAAGGGCAAACTCCTGTTCTCTCCCACCTCTTTGGTCTCTCCTTCCTCATGCCCTCTGTGGGCTTCTCTTCCTCATTTGCCTGATAAAGCTTAGTTTTTCTCTATCCTCAAAGCTCTTTCCCTCTCCTGTACACTGTGCCCAGATGAACCCATACACACCCACCTCCCATACACTCTGAGGACTTCTGAATCCCTATCTCCATTAGACTCACACCCTTTCTCTGGATTCATATTCCCAACTGTATGGTTCTTGTGCATAAATTTCATTGTATGTATATTATATCTCAATAAAGTTAAAAAAATAAAATAAATAAATGGCATCCCCTAATATACTATTATATTGATCTACCACACATGGCATGTTAGGCCCTCCACATTCTGGCTAAAATTTACCATTTTAACACCAACTTACTTCTACCAGCTCACTACATTTCATATTAGCAAGTCATGACTACATTTTAAATCATTCCTTAAATTAGATGTTTCCACATGGCTTCTTTTATATATATTCTAGAGGTCTGGTGCACAAAATTCATGCATGGGGGTGATGGGGTCCCTCAGCCCAGCCTGCATCTTCTCCAATCTAGGACCCCTTGGGGAAGTCCGACTGCTGGTTTAGAACTGGGCCTAAATTGGTAGTCAGACATCCCTCTTGCAATCTGGGACTGCTGGTTCCTAACAGCGCACCTGCCTGCCTGCCTGGTCACCCCTAAATGCTCTCCCCTGCCAGCCTGAACCTCATAACTGCTCTCCCCTGCTAGCCTGGTCACCCCTAACCACCTTTGCCTCGGCCCCTACCACTGTGACTTTGTCCAGAAAGATGTCCGGAAGGATGTCTGGAAGATGTCTAATCTAATTAGCATATTACCCTTTTTTTAGTATAAAAAAGTGATTGGCAAACTGTGGCTCTGTTAACTAATGAGTTTGTAGACCACTATTCTAGACTCTCAATTCCAATAATTACAGGCTGTTGTTGTTCCTTGTCATTAAGCCCCTATTTCAGAGGTTGGCAAACTAATTAATCAACAGAGCTAGTATCGATTACTGATTTCAGAGAGGAAGGAAGAGGGAGAAAGAGATAGAAACATCAATGATGAGAATCATTGATCAGCTGCCTCCTCCAAGCCCCTTACTGGGGATGGAGCCCACAACCCAGGCATATGCCCTGACTGGGAACCAAACTGTGACCTTCTGGCTCATGGGTCAATGCTCAGTTACCAAGCCACACTGGCTGGGCTCTTGTGGCCCCTTTTGTTTGCACGCACTACTTCCTATTTCTGGAATACCTTGCTCTCCAACCTCTTGGTTTTCTGGTCAACACCCAGTCATTCTTCAGTACCTCTTCCAACCACAGGAAGCATTTTATTCTTCTGCATCGGATTCCCACATGGTGCTGATCTCAGGAAGCAATCTAAGAATTCAAGTTTAGGTTTTTTTTCTGAATGACAGGGATCAAGGGTAGAAGAAAAAAGAGACTATAACATTGCACAGGTCTGGATTTCAATCTCAGATCTGTCCCTGTGTTACCCTGGCCAAAACATTGGCCTCTAAGTGTGAGCTTCATATTTATAAAAACAAGATTAACACTATACGTCCAATAAATTGCTTTGGCGAATTACATGGATGAGGTATTTCAGGTGATTGGTATATTCAATAAAAGTTAATTTTCTTTGTTCCTTCTTCTACCTTGACTATTTTTGTGTGTTTGTCCACATTTAAATGTCTGTTATTGAGTAGGTCATCTATAAATGTTTTATTGAATGATTGAATGAAGGAATGAGTAAATTATTTTTTCCTAGTGCCAGTTATGGACCACCTCTTCTGGGTAGGTGCTCCTGAATTGCTCTGACTCTTTACATACCACAATAGGATTAACGGAGGATTTATGCTCTACAGCTACTGATGATGATGGTAATAGAATGAATAAACACTATGCAAGAATTCATAAAGAGCCTTCACCCAAGAAAACCAAATCAAATCAAATCAAACCATTAGAAACATCAAGGAAATTTAGTAAAACATGCTTCAATAAAATGGCAGGTTACAAAATTCCATAATATTTCCTAAACATAAGCAACAAGTATTTAGAAAATAAAATTCAAGAAGATGATATGTAATTTTATGTGTTTCAAACATTTTTGAAAAGATGGGGAAGAATTCTCTGAGGGGAGAGAGGATTTATCTTCTTTTTATTCTCTTTTGTATTTGAATTATCAACTATGTACAGATATTTTCTCAATAAAAACTCTAGTTAATTTTAAAATGGCATTATAAAAAGAAATTATTTTTTAGGCTCCTTTTTCCTCAAATTAGTACAAAGTTGTTGATCAATATATGAAGTATGCTTTTTAAGTTAGGTGATATTTGATCACCTCTGTAATATATTCTTTAAAATGCCCTAGGCATCCTGTAGCAACACACGGCAAGGCATCCTCAGCGTCTTCCATCTCTGGAACTGTTTCTCCTCTTGTCTTCATCATTGGAGCAGTCCTGTCAATTCCTCTCTGTTGCAGGAATCCACTTGGTCTTGGAGTTGTTTTCTGAAAGTATAAAAACATATTCTCGACCAAAAGTTAATAAAGGAATCTTTTTGATAAAATTGATTTGGGGTTCTTTTTATTTTTGCCCAAACGATTTTCCTTTGGCTTATTTTGACATCATGTGTGTTTTTCATGGGACTCTTTCTGTTAGCATTACAACTACAGTGCCACCATTTGTGCACCATCCAGATACGATTGCTGACGTGTACACATAAAGAACTGTTTGACATTGAAACTGGGACTCAGAACCATTAGATACTGAAATTGGGACTCAAACACTTTTTGTTCTTATATGTTTATTTCTAGCCTGCAGAGGCAAGATGTTTTTAAAGAAAAGAATTCGGGGGATGGGGAGGGTGGGCAGATGGAGAGGGACAGATACAGAAGCAAAGAAGCAATGAACAGACTGTCATACTAGAGTGAGAAGGCAGGGGCAGTTGGGGTGGGAGGGGGCTGTAAGAGATCAACGGAAGGATTTGTATGCATGTATATAAGCATAACCAATTGATACAAAACACTGGGAGTGGGGGGCAGGTGAAGGCATGTACTGGTGGGTAGTGAAGGCTGGGGAGAGGTCAATAGGGGGGCGGGAAAGGAGACAGACATATGTACTACTATTTTTAATACTTTAAACAATAAAAAAAGAAAAAATATATATAATGCATTCATGTACATTATCTCAATTTTTAGACACAACCCCCTCTGATATGGATTTAACCTTCTGCTTTATTATAGAAGCTGAGTTTGCCAACACTTTAATAGCCTATGTCCCTCTGAGCTGTTTCCCACAAAAGGAATGATACTCCCCTCCCCCCAAGACACATCTCACCTCCAGAAGTCCTTTGGGTCTGCTGCAGCTGCTGCCTTACCATGAGGTTCAGGGCTCTGGAAGGATCTCACCTTCTCTCTCCCTCACCTGGGACTGTGGGTTTCAGCAGGAAGTCAATGCATTTAGAACAGAAGGATTCACATTCCACTTTCTCAGTGTAAGCTTTCTTTGGCTACATGGCAACCAAGCAGCACACAGAACTCAGCCAGCATTAGCTTCTCAAGGCCGATAACCCCATGACACCTCACATTCTTATCACCATGGGTCTCGTCTGTGATACAGGCCCCTCCCTTGCTATTTACTGGTCAGATGTTCTCCAGCCATATCACTCTGCCCTTCCCCACTGCTGCATGGCCCTACCACACCACTACATTCCTTCTTTCCTTTTTTAATTTTTTTAAATTTTATTGGCTTGAGAGAAAGGAGGGGAAGGAGGGAGAGAAATTGAGAGAGAAACATTGATTCTCCACTCCATCCACCCACACACTCACTGATTGCTTCCTCTATATGCCCTAACCAGAGATTGAACCTGCAACCTTGGCATATTGGGATGAGGCACTAACTTACTGAGCTACCTGGCCAAGTATCTTCATGATAGACACTATCAGCTATGCCCTTAGCCTCTTCACAGGACAGATCAGCTCTCCCATTTGGAGTGAAATGTAACACTGTACTGAGAACCCCTCCTCCCCATGGTCTTCTCAAGTGCACAGATACCCACACTGACCTTAACAGATGGGATGCCGGCATTCTCTCTGCCAGACTTATGCCCGTTCTTCTTTATTTTTTGTACCATATGTCCCTCATTGGCTGCTATCACCCTTGTCTTCATTCCCTTCATTATGTTATTAAAGATTGTACTGCATCATTGCCTTTCTCTCATTCCCTCACCCCAGCAATGGTCCTTACCATCATCTTCACTTACCTCAGTGTGCATTCTGGTTATACATGGACCCCAGCCTGTCATTCAACACCAGTCTCCTTTAGCTACCTGCTCCTGTAGTCTATAGAGTGGGGGTGCCCTCTATTGGCACTGCTTACCTCAGGCATTTTAATTCTAACCCAAAGAGAAGCACAAGCTTAAAAATTTTAGAAGAAAACTAGATATTACAAAAAGTGGTAGGCAAGAGGAAAAAATGGCAGCGGAGTAAACAGATGCTTCTGGAGCTTTGTTGCTGAGCAGAAGGAGAGAGAGCAGCTGAGAGTCACACTGGGAGTGTTTGGTGGCAAGTTAAGAGTCAGTTATCCTCCAGGAGAAGGGGGGGAACTGCTGGACGGGGCTCTCCTGGCCGGGCAGCCCCACTGCCAAGGGGTTTTTGTCCGCCTGAGCCTCCAGCGCGAACTCGGAGACCGCACCATCTTCCAGAGGGAGGTAGATATCGCAGCTGCACACACATCAAGCAGCTGGGGACCTGGGGACCCAGAACTCCGCTCTTCAATCGGCATGGACACGCAGCAGCCTCAGAGATCCACGGAGCACAAGGAGAGGTCAGATTGCGCCTGGGATAAGAGGGAGATCTGGAAGCTGCGGCTGATGGAGGCACCTACCGAGCAGCCAGGGACCCAGAGCAAGGCTTTCCAGGCAGCGCGGACGCGCGGGCGGCAGATTCGGAGATCCACGCAGCACGAGGAAGGGTCAGATTTCACCTGTGTCAGGGTGAGGTCTCCTATCCCTGCACAACAGAGACGTGGGAGCCTGGTTGCGGGAAAGCTGCCTCTGGAGAGGTCCCCAGAGGTGGTCAGGGCATGATCCCTAAGTGTGGAGGCAAACTCTCTGAGCTGTTGTCAGAGGAGAGCTCTGGAAAACGACTCCTTTTTTTTTCTGGGGCAGGACAGCCTGGGAGTTATTACAGTGTCCCAGCTGCAAAAACCCCCACAAACTGGCTTTGAGAACCACAGAGTAAAGGATCTGAGCACAGCCTAGAGAGGTCCTGTGCTTTGTCTCAGAGATCAATTCTGAAACACTGCCACCCAGTGGATGACACACAAATTGACTCTCGAATAACCACAAAAGAATTAAAAAAAAATTAAAACACCAAGGGGGGAACACAGGAAACTGCAATACCTTCCCTACTGGGAAACAGGAATGCCAAGCAGAATAATAGTGGAAGTGAAGGACCATCCTAATTTTTTATTTCTATTTTTCGTTTTCCTTTGTTCTTTTCTTTTTTTTTTATTATTTTTCATTTTCACATATTTTAATTAAAAGACTATTTTTTTTCTTTCCACATCAATTGATTTTTCCTTTTTAATTATTACATTTTTGTTTTAAACTAGTATTATTATTTACTATTAGTACTTTACCTTTATGGAAAAAAAAGAAGTGTCATTTTGTTTTCTATTTATTTTATTTCGGGATTAGAGTTCTACATTCTATTTTCATCTTTCCTTTAGCATAATATTTCTCCAACTCAACTCTACCTTTATGCCAACACTTTCCACCTAATTTTCCCCATTTTGTTGTCTTAGTTCTCTTTCCCTTTTCCAAGTTTAGATTCTCCCTATTCTTTCTCTTTACCTGGTTAAAATTTCACCGCATTTATATATCTAATTTCAAATCCCCTAATATGAGTCCACACAAACCTCTCTCTTCTTGCCTTCACTAGCCAAAAAGTTGTTTTTTTCTCTATGTCCTTTTGTTGCTATTTGCCTAAAAAGTGATTATATCTATTTTTTGAATTTTTTGTGTGAAATTCTTTTAGTTTATTCTACTTGTTTTATTTTGCTTTTTGCTTGCTTTGTTTTCTACCTCTCTTTTCCCTCACCTCCCTCGATACCAGTTGCTATTTGTAGTTTACATTAAGCTCTAGGTACTGGTTGCTGGCCTTTATTGGGATTAGTGAGGCTTCTATTAGAGTTGTCTCCTGACATCTATATTTTGTTCCCCCTTGCTCTCTTATACGCTTTCTTTTCTCTCTGACTGTTTTCTTTTCCTCTTTCCTTCTCCTTTTTATTTTCTTATTTTATTTTATTTTATTGCTCATTTATTTATCTTTTTTTTCTTTTTTCTCTCGCTCTACCAATTTGATTTGGCATTTCTGTCTTTTCTTTTTTCCTCATTTTCCTCTCCTTTCTCTAGTTGCCCCTAATTTGTCCTTCATTGGTGGTCATCTTATTTGTGATTATTAACATCCTGAATACATTTCTACTCAGCGCCTTGTGTGCTGTACCTGGTCGTGTTGTAGTTTGTGCTTCTCAATCAACATAGGAGAGAGAACTACATAACCAGACACCCGGAGAAGAAAGATCAGGGGCAGAAAAAGAAATAGCCCACATAAGACAGAAAGGCAGGTTTCACCAGAAAAGGAAGTAAACGAAATAGAAGCAGAAACAAGCCTGCCAGAGAAAGAGTTCAGAGAAACAATCATAAGCTGGTTTAAAAGATTGGAAGATAAATTCGTCAGTATGAGTAAGAGCCAAGAGGAAGTGAAGAAAAGCCAAGAGCAAATAAATTAGAGCCAAGAGGAGATGAAGAAGCAGCAAGAATAAATGCAGAAGAAACTAGATGAGGTGCAGAATAAACAAGAAGTAATGAACCATTAATGACATCAATGCTATAAAGAACTCAATAGAAAGCATCAAAAGTAGACTAGAAGAAGCAGAGGACAGCATCAGTGAACTAGAAGACACGGTAGGAAAAAATACCCAAGTAGAGCAGCTTCTAGAAAAAAAAAAAGTTAAAAAGCAAGAGGAGAGTCTAAGGGAACTTTGGGATAACATGAAACAAAACAACATCCGTATAATTGGGGTTCCAGAAAGAGTGGAAACTGAACAAGGATTAGAGAACGTTTTTGAAAAATAATGGCAGAAAATTTCACCAGTATAGAAAAGAAAAAAATCGAGGAGCCAAGATGGCGGCATAGGTAAACACCTACACTGCTGCCTCGCACAACAATTTCAAAACTACAACTAAAAGACAGAACAGACATCATCCAGAACCACAGGAAAGCTGGCTGAGTGGAAGTTCTACAGCTAGAAGGAAAGAGAGGGGCTCACAGACACCCAGAGGAACTGCAAAAAGCTGAGGTACGGAGACACG
>PVJN01046798.1:0-16356 GCA_004026805.1 Lasiurus borealis
TTGATGAATTTTTGTTTCTTGGTTTTTGAAAGATTGGGACAGAGTGCTGAATATCGTCAAATTTGGTCTCTTGAAATATCCAATAAGCCCAATGTATCTGAGCCTGAAGAACCAAAGATTCGTTTTGTTGCTGGTGTCCATGGAAATGCTCCAGTTGGAACTGAATTGCTTTTGGCTCTGGCAGAATTTCTCTGCCTAAACTACAAAAGGAACCCTGCTGTTACCCAAGTAAGAGAATAGCCTGTTTTGACATGTTTTAAAAGGAAAAAGCTCAGTGGTAAACATTGATATCGAGGCATCATTTTGAAATTTTAATTTAGTTTCTTGTTAGATTTTACACAGAGGAACTTTTAGAGTATTATAAACTTTACTCTTTAAAAATGGACCATCTTTGTATATGCTCACTGTTAATATGCCTTTCTATTATATTTCTTTGGCTACAATTAAGAACCATAAATTTTCATTCAGTTCTCTACTCCCTTATTTAATAGTAAAGTTATTGTTCCAATCTTTACTTACAGTTTTGTATATTCTAACTTGAGAGACTTTCATTCCTAGTTACTTATAACTAGGAAACCACAGTGAAAAGTGAGGTAAAAAAACACTTCTTTATGTAATAAAAGCAAAATTATTGTTGGGAGACTAGAGATTTCAGAAAAAGCAATATGGTATTATCTACTTTAACTATCTAAGACTACAAAAAAGAACTTTGATTCTTAGGCTTGGTCACATGATTAAGCAACCTAATTCTGTGTTGTCTGAGAGAATTAAAGGAAAGAGTGTGCATCCTACTAGAACACTCACTAATTAGCACTATCTGTATAGAACTTAGGAACGGAGAAAGGAACTTATATTTGTTTAATGCCTACTATCTGCCAGATTCTATACCAAGTACTTTACATCCATCATAATTTAATCACCAACCCTCTAATTATGTTACCTCCTTTTTACACATGTGAAAACAGACAGCTAGTAAGTGGTAAAATGGATTAAACCCAAGTATGTCTTACTCTAAAGACTGTGTTGTTTTGTTATATCAAACTGCCTCCCCTAAAAGATTTTGAAAAGAATTAATGTTATGATTAGGATCAGAAAGAAACTGGGATTAGGTGAGATTGATTTATATCAGACTTGATCAAAAAATATTTTACAATCTTAGGCAAAGTAAATTTTATTGACTTTTTTATATGAGTTGCAAGGAGTATCTCAAAACATTTTTTGTTTTTTAAAAAAATGGAAGAATACCTAAGACAGTGATTCTCAACCCTGGCTACATATTAGAAACATCTAGGAAGGTTTTTAAAAATAACCAGTGACTGGGTCCCACCCCCTAGAGGCATCAATATTCCTTAAAGAGCTACTAAGTCTAATATTTGGGCAGAGTTGCTACCTACTACTGACCTTATGATTCTAAGAGACTATATATAGCCCTAGGTAAAACACCTACCAGAAATTTCAAAACTCCTGGTTTATGAGAAATTTCCTCACAGGTCCTATTGGGCTTGAACTCTAGATCCCTTTAGATCAGTGGTTCTCAACCTTCCTAAGGCCGCGACCCTTGCATACAGTTCCTCATGTGGTGGTGACCCCCAACCATGAAATTTTGCTACTGTGATGCATTGTGATGTAAATATCTGCATTTTCTGATGGTCTTAGGCGACCCCTGTGAAAGGGTCATTTGACCCCCAAAGGGGTTTCGACCCACAGGTTGAAAACCGCTGCTTTAGATTGTCATTTATCTTGAGCTACAGGTCAGAATTGTCTGGCAAGTTCAATATACACTTAGCCAGAGACCTGTGGTGAAGCTAAAGCATGTGTACTTTAGAAAAATATCTCCCCAGAGGAGATTTAAGAACCAATTAATTAAAGGGTCTCAAATATTTCAACCTATAGACTATTTTAACAGAATAAATAAATCAGGGATTAACTATTAGAAATATATGGGATGAAGTATATTAGAAATTAGTTCATGCCATATAGTAGCTATCAATGCCTGTAAATTATCTGGAGAAGAAATTATAGGCAAATAACCTACTATCTTTTTTTTTTTTTTTTGACATACTGATTTCAACTCTTTTGTCTCATTGTTTCCAGACGTACATTACCATTTGTCAGATTATAGATATCAGTTTTTAATCTGAAAAATACAACCTTACCATTATTGATTTAAGCCAGCAGTTATCACTTTTTCTACAAAGGGCCAGTCGTATACTGTATATTAATCAGGCTTTGTGGGATAAATGTTCTATTACAATTACTCAGCTTGACAATTGCATCACAAAAAGTGTTATGGCCTGGGCATGACTCTGTACCAATAAAACTTTATTTATGTAGGAAATAACATGCTGGAGTTAGCCTGGAGACAGTGATCTCTGATCCTTGTAAATCATCAGGATATCTCTTGAACATTAGTTCTATAGTAATTTTTTGTTGTTTTTAATGTAGTTGAAGCAAGAGATTATTTTTATTTATTAGTTCTGCCATTTAAAGCTGTGTTTAAACCAAACAATAAAGATTTTCCATTTGAGTTATGGTAGGTAGGTACCTTTTGATTCTACATATAGCTAATCAATTCATTGACTTCTGTTTCTATTTTAGTTGGTTGACAGGACTAGAATTGTGATTGTCCCTTCTCTAAATCCAGATGGGCGAGAGAGAGCACAAGAGAAAGACTGTACTTCTAAGATAGGACAAACAAATGCTCGTGGTAAAGACCTGGATACAGACTTTACAAGTAAGAATAATTTTTAGGCTATTAAAGTACTTTGCAGGTAATTCTTTTTCTTTTTGCTGGGGGATCAGTTGATCCTATATAAGCATTGGGGTACTTTTTTCTAGGTGGTAGATATAAGGTATAAATACATTTACAAATCTTTTCAATTTTTTCTCTTTAATATTTTGATGTGTGTATGTTGGTTTGGGGGGGCCTGTTTCTTATTTAGGTAGTGTCATCTTTTATACATATTGTTCTGCAATAGTTTTTATTAGATATATGATTGACATCTTCCATTTCAGTACTTACAGATCTCTAACATTCTTACTATTGGCAGCTTAGTATGGTACTGATGTATGGCAATACTCTGTTTCATTCAACCAAACGTTAGGCATTTAATTTTGTTTTAATTCTTTGTGTAAACAATGCTCTGCTTTCTAAAAATCTTATTTTCCTTCAAAGATAGGTTATATATTATGTATTTATTTACTCATTTATTTATTTACTTTTAATCCTCACCCAAAGATATGCTTTTATTGATTTTAGAGATAGAGGAAAGAAGAAAGAGAGAGAGCGTGTTGATGAGAGAGAGAGAAATATAGATTGATTGCCTCTTGTATGCATCCCAACCAGGAATCAAACTCAAAAGCTTTTGGTGCATAGGACAATGCTCCAACCCAACTGAGCCACCTGGCAGGGATTTCCTAAATTATTTTTAAAGGATATGTTTTGTTTTCAGTACAAATTTTCTTAAACTTGCTTAGAGCCATTAATCTTTATATAGTTATCTTGCAGTATGTAAACTCAAAATAACCTACCTTTTAAAATGTATCTTTCTTGCTTGAAATAGTGGCTTATGGATTAATAAAGTATTTGCTATGGATTTTATGTTAGCCTTCTGATTGTGTTCAAGTACAGAATATTTTCTTAACTACTCATACTAACCTTTTAAAACTTATTGGATATTTTACTTTTTTAGGTAATGCTTCCCAGCCTGAGACTAAAGCCATCATTGAAAATTTGATTCAAAAACAAGACTTCAGTCTTTCTGTAGCCTTAGATGGCGGCTCAGTGCTGGTCACATACCCATATGATAAGCCAGTACAAACAGGTATGTAGAATGTCACTTTATATATGTACTGTGTGAACTTTGATAGAAAATTAAGTAATGTCCCTTCTAACTTTTTTTTTAAATGGTGAGCATTTGAGCACACTCCCTGAGCAAATAACCAGCCTGATATGACTGTATATATATCAGTAGTTCAAACAGTTCCTTGTAAGAGATAGGTCAGATCTAATGATGGCCTAGCTTTGTGGAGTGTAGCCATCTTGTCACATTTGTTCAGTTTACTCCACGAGCATTTATTATGTGTGTAACACTGAGAAAAGTGAATAAGACACAATGCCTGCTTCAAGAAACTCATATATAACCAAATATTAACAATACAGAATTGCCCTTCCCTGCTTTAAACCTTGATTGACTAGTTGTACCTTATGATGTGTTAAACAATGGGTTCTTTGGGGCCATTGTGTATAGAGGTAGTTCGTGTCGTTTTCAATGCAGCGTATAAGGAAATAGTATTATTAGGCCACAGTTGCCTAAAAATGTAGTAAAACATACCAACATGCCATTATTTTGGTAGGATAGCCTGTTTGCTAACCTAACCATTAATACCTTTGAATGTAAGGAAGATATGTGCCTTTTTAGTCAGATTATTCTGGGTTAAATAGGACCACATGATTAATTCTAATAACTCCTCAATAAACTTCAGTGGAGTCAAGGAAGAGAGAAAGATGACTTGTATCCATGAAGTTGAACTTGGAGAGAACCCTTTTGGATTTCTCCACTGACTTCTGAATTTTTCTTTTGTAGTGGAAAACAAAGAGACTCTGAAGCATTTGGCATCACTTTATGCAAATAACCATCCATCAATGCACTTGGGTCAGCCTAGTTGCCCAAATAAGTCAGGTAGGTATTTTCGCTACCCCTTGTTATTGTTGTTCCTGCTTTGGGCAAGGGAAGGAGTCTTGCCTTATGGTTTCGTTGATCCTACATCTTTTAATGCTTTTATAGATGAGAATATTCCAGGAGGAATAATGCGTGGAGCAGAATGGCATAGCCACCTGGGAAGCATGAAGGTATGCTTTCTAGAACACAGTGAGAATGGAATTATAAATATTATCCAGTGACTGTTCTGATATAAGCAAAATGAATGACATCTGCTTCATGGGTTTCTTGACATGATAACCTTCAATTTAATCTATGATAGCACTTGGTGGGGTTTTTTTTTTGCCATTTTTATAATTTTTAATTGTGTAATTTAGTGACATTAATTATATTTACAATGTTGTGCAACCATCACTAGTCCAAACCATTTATTTCCACAACTTTTTCATTACCCCAAACAGAAACTCTACACCCACTAAACAATAGCTCCTTGTTCCACCCAGCCCCTGTTAACCTCTAATCTACTTTCTATCTCTTTGTGTGTGTCTAATCTAGATATTTTATGTAAGTGGAAATTATGTAAGATGCAATATTTGTCCTTTTGTGTCTAGCTTTTTTCACTTAACATAATGTTTATTTTATAGTATGTATTAGTACTCCATTCTTTTTTATAGCTGAATAATGTTCTATTTATGTGCATACCACAATTTGTTTATCAGTTCATCTGTTGATGAATACTTGAGTTTTCCCACCTTTTGGCTCTTGAGAATAATGTATAAAGGACATTTGTGTACAAGTATCTGTTTGAACCCATGTTTTTAATTATTTTGGGTATATACCTGGAAGTGGAATTAGTGGTCAGATTCTAATTCTAAGTTTAACTTTTTGAAGAACTACCCAAACTGCTTTTCATATCAGTCAAACTGTTTTACATCCCTACCTACAATGTAGAAGGGCTCCAATTTATTCACATCCTTGCCAATACTTTTTATTTTCCATTTTTTAAATTATATCCATTCTAGCAAGTGTGAAGTAGTACCTTATTATAATTTTGATTTGCTTTTCTGAGATGACTTATGATGTTGAGCATTTTTCATGTGTACATTAGCCATGCGCATATCTTCTTTGGAGAATTTATTCAAGTCTTATTGCCCATTTTAAAATTGGGTTGTCTTTTTGTTGTTGAATTATAAGAATTCTTTATATGCTTTGGATATTAAACCCTTATCAGATGTTTGATTTATTAATAGTTTGTCCCATTTGTAGATTGTTGTTTTACTTTCTTGATAATGTCCTTTGATGCACAAAAGTTTTTAATTTTGATTGTCATATTTAACTATTTTTTGTTGTTGCTCATACTTTTGTTGTTATATCTAAGAATTAATTGCAAAAACCTAAGGTCATGAACATTTACCCCTGTGCTTTCTTCTAATGAGTTTTATAGATTTAGCTTTTATATTTGAATTGAATTGGTATGCTTTTTAGTATGTGTGTTTTGTTGTTGTTAATGCTCACCCAAGTGTGGTATTTCCATTGCTTTTTGGAGAGAGTGGAAAGAAGGGAGGGAGAGGGAGAGAGAGAGAAGGGAGGGAGAGATCAATTGGTCACCTCCTGCACATGTCCCAACCAGGGCTGGGATCGAACCGCAACCCAGGTACATGTTCTTGACCAGGAATCAGACCCACAACCCTTTGATTCCAGGGCCAATGCTCTAACTGCTGAGGCACACCAGCCAGGGGGAGTTGGTTTTTGTGTATGATATGAAGTAGGAGTTCAATTTCATTTATATGTATGTGGAAATCTAGTAGTTGTTTGAACACCATTTGTTGAAAAGACTATTCTTTCTCCATTGAATGGTCTTAGCACCCTTGTCAAAAATTAATTGACCATAGATGTATGGGCTTATTTCTGGACTCTCACATCTATTTCATTGGTCTATATGTCTCTCCTTATGCCAGTATCACTGTTTTGATTACTGTAGCTTTGTAGTAAGTTTTGAAATTTAGATGTGTGAGCACTCCTACTTTATTATTTTCCAAGATTTTTTTTGGCTATTGAAGGCTGTATATAATTCTACTTGAATTTGAATATTGTCTTTTTATGCACAGAGAGGCTGTTGGAATTTTGTTAGAGGTTGTGTTGAATTTGTAGATCACTTTGGGTGACATCTCAACAGTATTGTCTTTTTATCCATGAACACAGTATGTCTTTTCATTTACTTGGTGTTCTTTAATTTCTTTATGACAGTATTTTAATTGGTTGTCCATCCACTTCAAATTAGTCAGGAGTTGTTAGCTCAGTCATTATTTTCACACATGCAACAAAAAAAAATTATTTCATAAATACATTACAGAATTCATAACTACTAGTATGTTGCAGGTTACTATGTTACAGAATTAATCAATTTGATCTAGAAGAGAGCAACACTCAA
Source organism: Lasiurus borealis (assembly GCA_004026805.1). Classification (NCBI taxonomy): domain Eukaryota; kingdom Metazoa; phylum Chordata; class Mammalia; order Chiroptera; family Vespertilionidae; genus Lasiurus; species Lasiurus borealis. The sequence goes on from PVJN01046798.1 coordinate 7,093, forward strand.
TGTGCCACGAGAAATTAAAGACAGGAAAGGTTACACCTAGTCAGAGATGTAGCCTTCTCTTCATAGAGGACATGGCATTGGGTGCAGCGATGGTGAAACAGGGCATTTTAGAAAGAGGAAGCAGTACGGGCAGAGATCAATAGCAGTCTAGTTTAGTTAGAATGTGGGATACCATGGAGAGCAGTAGAAGACAAGAATGGAAAGAGAGTTTGGGGATTTGAATGCTTTGTTTTTATAAGGAATGGGAAGCTACTGAAGGTTGTAAGCAGATATTTAATGACATGATCTAAACTGTCCTATGGAAAAAGTAATCTCTTAGGAGTGGGTTAAGGCAGTTTGGAGGAAGAGAAATTGTGGTACAGGGAGACTGGTTTAGAATAGCTTAGACAAGTAAAAATAAAAGCACAGATTGGGGCAGTAGCAGTGGAGCTGGAGTCACAGGATTAAGTTTCAGAGATATTGTTAGAAGTGATAGGATTTAGCAGATTATGGGTGATAGCAAGACATTGAAATCAGAGATGAGATTTCATGTCTATGTGAGAAAATGAGTTACTACTATTAACTGAATTACAAAAAGGAACAGGTTTGGGGGAAAAGTGGTACGTTAGGTTTTGGAACCTGTTCACACAAGCAGATTAATTGCTTTATTGTAAGCAGTGGCTTGAGGCTGCAGGTTGAAAGTATAGGAGGACAAGTGTTAATGCTTCTACCTCCTGAGTCCAAGAACAGCAGTGAAGTTCTAGGGTTTAGAGGGAAGCTAGCCTATTTCATGTACTTAATTCATTCATTTGTTCAACAAACCCTGATGCACCTCTTGCCAGACATTGGGAAGCACTGAAGACACAAAAATGAATTAGAAATAGTCCCTAGTCTCAATGGCTTTCCTAGCAGCAGCCATGTTTGTGACTACTTATGATACTGAGTGATTTATTTACATTTGCTATAAAATACTTTATAGATTCTTTGTTTATATCACCTGGTTTTCTTTTTATTCCATGCTGTTTGTTACATTACAAAGCTTCATTCTTACTTTTACTTATTAATTTTCTTACATTTATTTTTGAATTTTATATTCTAGGATTATAGTGTCACCTACGGCCACTGCCCGGAAATCACAGTGTATACAAGCTGTTGCTACTTTCCTAGCGCTGCACAGCTCCCTTCCTTGTGGGCAGAAAATAAAAAATCTCTTCTTAGCATGTTGGTGGAGGTGAGTCTTCCCCATTTAACTAGAAGCAAACTCTCAGGAATATGTTCAATCAAAACATTTTCTTCGTCTTTTATCAGAGTTTATATTATTTATTTTTAATGTATATAGAAAAGAAAATATTCAATTTCTGTTGCCTGAATAGGTGCCATGAGTTCACACATTTGGAATCTCCTGTGATTTAAGTTGCAATTTCTTTCATTTGAATATCACACAGAAACAGTGTACTATGAGATGTTGCAATTTCTTTCATTTGAATATCACACAGAGACAGTGTACTATGGTGGAAAGTAAATCATTGAAGTCATCAGAAGATGTGGGTTCTAACACTTTCAGCTTTGACTCTACTAAAGTTCTTTTTTCCTTTATCTCTCTACCTCTTCGCCTTTGAAGCAGTGAACGAGCAGCAAACAAGGTCAGAGTCAGTGAGGAAGGATAAGTCAGTCTTAGAGGGATTTGTTGTTTTGTTGTTTTTGTCATGCCTCAAACTATTGCCTCTAGACCATCGGCATTATGAAAACATAAATTTATATTTTAAATATTTTTCAGGTTCACAAGGGAGTTCATGGATTTGTTAAAGATAAGACTGGAAAACCAGTTTCTAATGCAGTCATTGTACTCAATGAAGGAATAAAGGTACACACAAAAGAGGGTGGCTACTTCCATGTCCTGTTAGCGCCAGGTGTCCATAACATCAATGCCATCGCAGATGGCTATCAGCAACAACATTCGCAGGTAAGAGACTCAAATTGGGTAGTACCACATAAATTCTTATTCTTAATAGCACTTCTATTTTATTTTGAAATTCTTATTAGAAAGCATGTAAGGAATAAAGAAATAAAAATGTGACCAATTCTTGATTCTGATATCTTGCTATCTTTTTATCTTTTAGCAACAAAGGGAAATTTTTATAGCACTTGTGTACTTTAGATGACAATGATTCATTTCTTTGGTTTTCTATAATATCCTAGGGATACAATACAACTGAAGTAAACTTTTTCCTAATTCTTGTACCTTATCTTTCCAGGTCTTTGTGCATCATGATGCAGCTAGTTCTGTGGTCATAGTCTTCGACACAGATAACCGGATATTTGGTTTGCCAAGGGAGCTTGTGGTAACTGTATCAGGTAAACAAATGCAAATTTTTGGCAGTTGAAGTTAACAGTAGTCCTGACATTTTGCGAATTGATCATCTCTATAATCACCTAAAGCTAATCACTTTTCTTCCAATATCTCCTTTTCTAACATGAATTTTCTGGAACATGGTTCTCCCATATTTTTTTATGGCTTGCTTCGTCACATTTTCAGGTCTGTACTCAAATGTCATCTCCACAGAGTCCTTCCCTGATCATCCTGGCTAAAATATTAACCCTCCACTATTTCCAAACCACATGCTTCTATTATAGCATTTATCACTAATAACATGCTTTCCAAACCACATGCTTCTATTATAACATTTATCACTAAATATAACATTATATTATACCAGAGGCCCAGTGCATGGATTCATGCACCAGTGGGTATCCTCAGCTTGGCCTGCAACCTCTCGCAATCTGGGACCCCTCAGAGGAGGTCGGATAGCCAGTTTCGACCTGATCCCCGCATGCCTGATCCAGACAGGAGGAAGCCCAATCCCTCTAGGCCCGATCCTGACAAGAGGGAGCCTGATCCCCTTAGGCCTGATCCAGACAGGAGGGAGCCCAATTGAGTGTCTGTCCCCTGGCAGTCAGTGCACATCATAGCAACCAGTTGATCAGTCTTTCAGTCGCTTAGGCTTTTATATTTTATATAGTTAGTCATTTATTTGTCTATAGTCTGTCTCTCCAAGGGTCTTAATGAAGCATTGTTGACTCAATGAATAATTTGCTTTATATTAAGATCATAAGCCCCTTGAACTATGACTTATGTTATTTCTGTTTTTTCATGATCTTGGGAGGAGGAAATATTTTGTTTTCTCTAGGATTAATGTGTGCCACTGTTTAAATTACTGAAAGGTTAGGAAGAAAACAGTATGTGGTAAAAGATATGCTGTTATATCTTTTTGACACAAAGAACCTTGGTTCATTTCTAAGTGCAACTTGGATTTAATGCAAAATAACCAAGTTTTGTTTTTTTTTAATATATTTTTACTAGTGGCTTGGTGCACAAAATCTATGCACATTCAAAGGAAATTAATTAGAGGAAATATTTTAATATTACTATTTGCCCTGTCTCAATAATAGAAGTGTCAGAGATGAAAGAAAATTAGTAAAGTGTATATGAAAACTTACCTCCTGTCAGAGTCTGGGGCATACCACAGGACCCAAGTCCCCGGAGCCCACCCACATGCACCTCAAAGTTGCGTGAGACCTAGACCCAGCTGCCCGCCCCCATTGGGCTATGTCTAGACCTGGCCAGTCCCATCCTTATCAAGCCCTCCCAGGTCCCCTGGCCTGGTGCCAGGACAGGGGGCGTGGACTGAGATTCCCCCAGCTCAGACCAGGGTGGGGGACGTGCCCTCAGGTCCCCCATCAAGCCCTGCCAAGCATAGGGGTGCAGACTCAGGTCCCCTGGCCTGGTGCTGGGCAGGGGCATGGCCTGAAGTCCCCTGTTGAGCCCCGCAGGGTAAAGGGTAAGGCCTGAGGTCCCCCGACAAGCGCTGCCAGGCAGGGGGACTCAGACTCAGATCCACCAGCCCAGCACTGAGAGGGGGGCACAGCCTTGGGTCCTACATCAAGCCCCACTGGCAGAGGGGCACAGCCTCAGGTCCCCTGACCCAGCACTGGGAGTGCACCTTTAGGTCCCCCATCAAGCCCCACTGAGTGGGAGGCAGGACCTGAGATCCCCTGTCAAGCCCAACCAGGTAGGGGGCTGCAGCCTCAGGTCTCCTGACCCAGTGTTGGGGCAGAGGGTGCGGTCTGAGGTCCCCCAGCCTGGTGCTGGGGTGGGTGGCATGGCCTGAAGTCCCCTGTCAAGCCCCACCTGGTGGGGGCGTGTCCTGAGGTACCCGGCCTGCCGCTGGGCCTGGGGAAGCAGCCTGAGGTCTCCTAGTTCAGTACCAGGACGGGAAGCGCACCTTGAGGTCCCCCATCAAGCCCTGCAGGGAGGGAGGCATGGCCTCAGATGCCCTGGCCTGGCACGGGGGGTAGGGGGGTGCAGGCTGAGGTCCCCCAGCCTGATGCCAGGGCAGAGGGCACAGCCTGAGGTCCCCTGTCAAGCCCTGCCTGGTGGGGATGCAGCCTCAGGTCCCCTATCAAACCCCACGGGGGCAGTGAAGAGCGGAGCCTCAGGTCCCTGCTGATTTCTGGTTAAGGCTCCTGATAGGAACTTGGCCTCAGGTGTGGGTGGAGCCATCTTTGTGACAGAGTGATAGTCAAGTAGTATATTCCCTCTTTATTAGATAGGATTGATTTCAGAGAGGGAGAGGGAAAGATAGAAACATCAATAATGAGAGAGAATCATTGATTGGCTGCCTTCTGCATGCCCCTTACTGGGGATCAAGCCTGCAACCCAGCCATGTGACCTTGACTTGAATTGAACCCAGGACCCTTTAGTGGACAGACCCATGCTCTATCTACTGAGCCAAACCATCTAGTGCCAACCAAGTTTTATTACAGGGTATATGGGGAAAAGATCCCTAGTTGAAGGAGAGTGGCGTGTTGGAAACATGGTCAGATCATAGGACCTGTTGTGGAGTGCTTAGAGTAGAGACCTCTTAGCTTGAACCAGATAAAGTATGGATAGAAATTAGAAATACAAGAGTGAGGATTCAGCCACGATTTAAATCTGGCTCTACCATCCATTTGCTGTTATGAACTTAATATAAATTATGATATTATTATTTCCTGTCATTAAGACTCATATTCTGATAACCTTATATACAAATCATTTAAATATATGAGGGGTTTTAATGAGATGAAAATTTACTGGAAAGGAAAAGAAGCCTTTGATAAGTTGCAGAATAGTGGACAGTTTTATTTCATTGTGGTGAAAGGAAAATGTATATACATACATATGCATGAAGAAAAATCTGGAAAAATATACACTACAGTTGTTAAAATGATCTTGAGATGATGGAAATGTGGAGTTTGGGGTTTGGGTTTTTAGTATTTTTGCTATCTGTATTTTTCTCATTTTGCATACTATAGATAAACTACTTCCTGTTTTTAAGTACATGAAATAAAAATAAAATATATGAATGGAATATTTTTAAAAGTACTAGAAGCCTGGTGAATGAAATTCGTGCATGGGTGAGGGGGGGGTCTCTCACCCCAGTCTGCACCCTCTCCAATCTGGGACATCCCTCTCACAATTCAGGACTGCTGGCTCCCAATTGCCTGCCTGCCTGATCACCCCCTAACCACTCCTCTGCCAGCCTGATCGACACCTAACTGCCCTCCCCTGCCAGCTTGGTCACCCCTAACTACCCTCCCCTGCCAGCCTGGTCCTCCCCAACTGCCCTCCCCTGCAGGACTGCCCCCCCCCCCAACTGTCCTTGCCTGAAGGCCTGGTCGCTCCCAACTACTCTCTCCTGCTGGCCTGATCGCCCACAACTGCCCTCCTTTGCTGGCCATCTTGTGGCAGCTATCTTGTGTCCACATGGGGGTAGCCATCTTGTGTGTTGGAGTAACCATTAATCTGCATATTACTCTTTTATTAGATAGGATTATCATAAGTAACTATCTATATATATAAAAAGCCAGCAACCATAATGCCATAATGACCAGTCTCTATGATATCCACTGTGGCCAGCAAACTGGCCTGAACAGGGGATGGGGGCAGCAGGCCAACCTCCTGTGGCCCCTCCCCCCAGCCAGCCCACCCCTGATTGGACTCTCTCACACAGATCAAGGGTGGGGCCAGCCAGCCAAACGCCTCCCGTCCCCCCCCCCTGGCCAGCCCCACCCCTAATCAGCCGGCCCCACCACATTTGGCCAGTCAGCCAAACATCTCCCCTACTCCCCCACTTAGCGGCCCACCCTCCCCCCGTCCCCTCCCATAGGGGGCAGGGCCAGCCAGTTAACCTTCTGCAGCCCCTCCTCCTGACCAGCCCCACCACTGATGGTTTCCCAGCACCCTGATCAGCCCTCAGGCCCTCTCCCTGCTCAGCCCCACCCCAGATAGGCCCCACAACCCCAATTAGGGGTGGAGCCAGCCAGCCCACAGCCCCTCCCCATGGCCAGCCCTACCCTCGGTCAGCCCCCCAACCCCAATCAGATGCAGGGCCCACAAGCAAGCCCCGACTGGGACAGGCTGGCTAGCCAACTTCTTGCCATCTCCTCTTCCCCACAGGCCCAGCCCCATCTGCCCTGATGGGGCCAGGCTGGCCAGACCCCACCCATGCACGAATTCATGCACTTGGCCTCTAGTTTATTTATATCTTTAAAGTAGAACACCATTCATGTGGTGCTTTCTTTGACAGGTGCCACCATGTCGGCGTTGGTCCTAACAGCTTGCATTATTTGGTGCATCTGCTCAATCAAGTCTAACAGACACAAGGATGGCTTCCATCGGCTCAGGCAGCATCACGATGAGTATGAAGATGAAATTCGCTTGATGTCAACCGGCTCCAAGAAGTCCCTCTTAAGCCATGAGTTCCAGGATGAAACGGACACTGAAGAGGAAACATTATATTCTAGTAAACATTGAAACACACACCTTGCATATCTCCCAGACTAAGAACCAAGCAAAATCACAGTTCCTTTTGGAGACACTGCATTGAGAAGAGAGACTATTTTGCTTCTTCAAAGAGCTTTGGGAAGTTAACTTGCTAAATTTGTATTCTCTGTGAATTTGGCTGGCAGTTTTGAACTTCCTTAAAAGTACTTTTACTTTTCTTTAAAAAAAAAATCTGCTTTCTATTTATGCAGCAGACATGGGACAGCCACTTTATTTTTCTTTTTAATTTAAGATGAGCTGTTTGGAGCTTATGTTATATCTGCATAAAGCCAACTAGTGGATGTTGTATTTTGCACATCAGATGTTTCCTAGTGGCTTTAGCATTTTTTCTTTACTTTTTAAATGGCCAAAAGAATCCAGAAATATTAAGGCAGGGACAGCAGTCAGAATCTGACATAAAGCTTTAAAACTCAAGGTTTTCTCAACCTACTGAGGAGTACTTTTCTCTAGTTATTAAATAGCTGGAGTTACTCTTATTCAGGTTTAATGGAGGCTGAGTTGATTTTTAAACATGAAACATTAGTAAAGGAATAAATGGACTTCTGTATTTGCTTTCTACCTGTTCCAAGACTAGATCAGAATTAGTGGCCTGTGCTCTTGGCAGGATTTCACTACCTCTCATGTAAGATTTAGCAAAGTTTTAAAGATACCCATTTTAAGGAAGAACTTGCTGACTTTGTTGTAAAAGATCTAAATGTCCGTTTGAATGGAGCTAAGAGGGAGATCTATCAAAAGCTAAAACTCATGTTGCCTATCTTTTAACTTGGTAAAAACCCATAGGTGCTGCTGCTTTTATCTGTGAAATACTAGTTGTTCTAGGAATGCCTAATTCGTTCAGATTCCCTAAATTTGAACCTTTTTCTATGTTGTACATTTACGGTTTTCAGGTTACCCAGCAATCTACAAGATCTGAATTCTACTGAAAATATCTGGAAGTGTGGAAGAAACCTACTTGGCACATTCTTAACCTACATTTGAATACACAATATCTACATTTGCTCCAGCCCAAACCTACGCCCTGTAATACCGTTATTGAAATAGCTTGGGTTCTTTGTCCTAAGGCTTCATTTGACAGTCTTTTTTTATTAACCAATTTTGTTAAAAGTTCATTTGAAAGCATTTAAATATGGCTCTCTCCATTAAAAAAAACAAAAGCTATGAACTGCTGTGTGATGTAACACTGTGGTGAAAAAGTATCATCTTCACTGCAGTTGGGTTATTGCAAAGAACTGAAAGATTTGCATTTTATTGTGTCTGTAATATGCTATTCAGTAGAAATAATGCTTTTTTTAAGTGTGCATCTTACCAATGATCTAATGGTTTGAATGTTTTAATGGCCATGTTGCTGCTGAATTTGTACCAAATCATGGGATCAAAAAACTTGCTCTCCTCTTTTTAAATAGTGTTCTGTATCCACTAAGGTATCAGTTATCTCAAAGCCTTCATGTGGAATGGTTTATCACCCCCTAAGTTATTCAACAATGTTTTGTAAGGAATGCACCCAAAATGGCTTTATAAAAAAAACAAAGATTTGGTTCAAGAGGAATAATGAAGTCATGACACTTATTAATGAGTATCTGTGATAAATTTGGGTTGTTCCAGGTTAAGCCATCAGGTATTAATCATATTATTAACAACTCTAAATTGTGAGTCCTTGCCACATACGTAGAACAGTGTTTATGGGATGTTAATATTTAAAGAAATGTATATGATTTAATTTCTTCTCATAATAACTTTACATTTTCCTTAAGAGGATGATATGGTGATATTGCTCTTTTCAGCTTGATTTTTAAGAATTTTTAAAGCTCAGAATACCAACAAAGGGCCTATGAGTGGCCGGCTCTGCTTGAGACATTTCAGGAAGAAATTAAAGTTGTTGTGATAGCCTTTACTTAATTAGGTCTTCATTCAAGGATACCTTTTAAATTCATTTCTCTCCTGAATTAAACATAAAATTAACTGTACATTACAGTGGCTGGAGTCCATGCCTTTTAAACATGTAAATTTTTTTTAGAAATTAACATACAAGTATTTATTTTCATATTTTTTCCTGAAAAGGAAGCCAAATTCTGCTATGAATCTTTTGAATGAACTTCTAAATAATACATTGTTCTGGAAAGCAAGGCCTCTCAGCCTCAATGACTTATTAACATGAATGTACAGGATCATGACTACTAAGACTGTTCTCTGCCCTCTTTTGTCTTTTATTTGTGAATCTGATCTGATATTAGACCACATTAATTGCATAAGGCATTGAAGCCATATGGGATAGGGAATGCACTTTTCAGTGATTCTCCTAGACTTCCTGTTTCCGTGGAGTCATGGAGGCAAGTAAGTATTATGATTTGGCCGAGTCTGAGTTGTGCCTTTCTTTATTCACAAGGCTTTTCCCCACCCCC
>PVJN01046799.1:0-16280 GCA_004026805.1 Lasiurus borealis
GTTGGCAAAGGCCAAGAGAGGTCTTATTCCCACTGCTCTCTGGGAATAAGCAGTAGATGTTGAACAGAAAGGAAAAGAAAAGGTGACTTGTTTAAGAGAGAAAATATTTTTCTGCCAGCTGTATCCCGAATTGGATTTTGAAGGCAGTATAATGCCAAATGCTGTTTTTGTTTTGGGGTAGGGGGTGGGGGGAGGGGTTATGGACAAATCACTTTGGGACACATTTTTCTAGAACACTGGAGAATTTTGATCCTTTAAAAACTACTTATGAGGAGGAGAAACCAAGATGGCGGCATAGGTGAAACTTAAACTGCTGCTGCACACAACAATTTCAAAACTACAACTAAAAGACAAAATGGACATCATCCAGAACCACAGGAAAGCTGGATGAGTGGAAATTCTACAACTAGAAGGAAAGAGAGGGGCTCATGGAGACTCAGAGGAGCTACAAAAAGCTGAGGTATGGAGACACACACATGGAGAGGATGGGAGGCGGAGTGCCTAGTTGGCTTCCTCTAGTGGGAGGGAGACGGAAACTCCCAACTGCACTGAACCCTATATCCGACTGCATTGTACCCCAGTTCTGGGCGAGACTCATATGGGGGGAGTCTGGACAGTCGTGAAAAAAGAGAAATGCATGGAAACTTAGAGGAGCTGTGAAAAAGCAGAGGTCTGGAGGCACACATGCCACTGCATGCAGAGAGGACAGATTCAAACAGGAAGGCGGAACCTACACAACTGTGCTGAAATCCACTTACAACTGCACTGAATCCCAGTTTTGGGCGAGACCCTGGACTCATATGGGTCCCTGGATTGCACGGTAACTGGAAAGGCAGAGGTTTAGAGGCACGTGCATGCACACAGAGAGGGCTGTATCAATTACTGAGGGACACTTGAGACCCAGGGACCGTGTAGGAAGGGGCTGACTAGAAGCCAAGGCTGTCTACTCAGTCCTGAGACTCCACACCATCCAAGCACAGCAGAGAGGCTTTTGCAATTTTGCAAGTCTTATATCAGAAGGCTGACTCCAGCACAGAAAGTACTCCTGGAGTAGCGAAAATGCGGAGATAAAGGAACACATCACAAACAAAAGAAATGGAGGAAAACAAATGACTGGATATAGAGTTCAAAACCGTGGTTATAAGGTTTTTTAAGAATTTCCTAGAAAGGATGGATAAATTTAGCAAGACCAAAGAGGAGATAAAAAAGGACCAACTAGAGATTAAAAAGGACTAACTAGAAATTAAACATACACTGACTGAAATAAAAAATATTATACAGAGACCTAACAGCAGACTTGAGGAATGTAAGAATCAAGTCGAAGATTTGAATTACAAAGAAGCAGAAAACACTCCACTGGAAAAACAAAAAGAAAAAAGAATCCAAAAATGTGAAGATAATGTAAGGAACTTCTGGGACAACTTTAAGCATACCAATATTAGAATTATGGGGGTGCCAGAAGAGAGAGCAAGACATTGAAAACCTATTTGAAGAAATAATGACTGAAAACTTCCCATATCTGGTGAAAAAAAAAATAGACTTACAAGTCCAGGAAGCACACAGAGCCCCAAATAAAAGGAATCCAAAGAGGACCACACCAAGACATATCATAATTGAAATGCCAAGAGCAAAGGACAAAGAAAGAATATTAAAAGCAGCAAGAGAAAAACAATTAATTACCTACAGAGGAGCACCCATACAACTGTCAGCTGATTTCTCAACAGAAATTATGTAAATCAGATTGGAGTGGCAAGAAATATTCAAAGTGATTATAGCAAGAACCTACAACCAAGATTACTCTACAGAGCAAAGCTATCATTCAGAATTGAAAGTCAGATAAAGAGCTTCACAGATAAGAAAAAGCCAAAGGAGTTCATCAACACCAAACCAGTATTATATAAAATGCTGAAAAGTATTCTTTAAGAAAAGGAAGAAGAAAAAGGTAAAGATAAAAATTATGAACAACAAATACTTATCTATCAACAAGTGAATCTAAAAATCAAGTGAATTAAAAATCGATGAACAGAATAAACTGGTGAATATAATAGAATCAGGGGCATAAAAAGGGAATGGACTGACAATTCTCAGGAATAAAGGTGTGAGGTGGGGTGCAGAGAGAGATTGGACAAAAATCATACAGCTATGGATGAGGACAATGTGGGGGGAGAGGAGGGCAGGGGGCCAGATAGAGGGGAGCTATGGGAATAAAAAAGAACAATTGTAATAATCTGAACAATAAAAATTTATTAAATAAAAAAATTAAAACTACTTATGAGGATGCATATTTTTTAATCCTTTTTGAAAGATACCATTTTTGTTATATCTGCCCCTTCTCTCTAGCTCCTGTTAGATATACTGTTTTGCTGTTAGCTGGGTTCAAAGTTAAACCTACTAGAGTTTGGTAATAAAAGGTTGTTCAAGTTAAAAAGAAATCTCCAAGTACCTCTCTGGATAGCTTAAATTTATGCCAAAATGGGCATTAATTACCTATTTTAAATAAAATTAGATTTTTTTTTCTTGTCTTATTGTTGGTATTCAGATAATAACCTCATATTTTATGGTTATAATTTGCCCTTAAGTATTGGCTATGGTCTAAATTTTTTTTCTTCGAAGTTTTAAAATTTTACTTTTTAAATAAGAGAAATTATTAATCTAGATGATGAATATAGAAAATTAGAAAAGAAGGTGGGACATAATATGAGGAAAATGAATTAACATATCACTGATGAGGTAATTAAATTCCTTTAGGAAAAAATGTTTGGTTAAATACAAATAAAAATTTACAGAGATTGATGTGTATGAAAGTTAACAATGTTATTTCTGGAGAGCTATTTTCAAAACAAGTGCTCTGTGGCCCCTTCAAAGAAACTCATACAGAACACTTATTTTTTTAACATTTTAAAAAATTTCTAAAATTCTTAAACGGAGAGCATTTTACTGGTATGCTACTCTTGCTTTATTCACTTACTATATAGGATGTTCCAAAAAGTACATATCATTTTGAATAATTATAAAGGCAGTATTTATTAAAATACATTTCATTTTCAAAATTCAATCAGTTGTTAAAATGTGTGTACATTTTTGGCGACTCCCTGTATTTAAGGTTATTGTCAACTCATATTCAACTCCTTAGTATATAGATCAGTTGGATAATTGTCCAGATTTCAATAAGATAACTGACCATGTTCCAATATAAAAGGCTAAATAGTGTTATTACATGAATCTTAGCTATTTTAATTCCTATGGCCTTTTGCTGAAAAGAGTATTATTTCACGGCTGGGTTCATTTTTTAAAAGTCTATCAAAAACTTAAATTCCACTCAGATTACTCTTGATAGATCCAGAGAGGAACCATTTATTTATGTTGGCAGTGGTGATTGAAGACCTTATTGTCACAAAGAGTTGGCTTTCCCTCAAGGTCAGTGAGTTGAAATCTATAGGGAATTAAAATATAGTCCAAATAGAGAGCCATAGATGATGGCATATAGATGAGCAGTTTAAATCAGCATTACCAGTAGCATAGGGCAAATTAAGAAATATTGTATTTTCTATTAACCAATTAAGGTAGGAAACAAAGAAAAGAACCTCTAAGTCTATTGCCTTAATATAAAAATAAGAAATTTGTACACACTAATTTGAACTTTATATTAAAATAAAAATTTGTGAACATTCCTATCTCTCTGATAAAATGCATTAATCTTTCCAAGTTTTGCAAAATGGTGTGGGTTTTTAATTGCTCTGACATTTACATCTACTTCTAAATGATAATCTATCACTATCCAAAACATTGTAATGCTGTCAAAGGTGTTTTAAGTTTCATTTTTCCTGTTGTTTTTATTTGTTCCACTTAAATGGCAAATGGCACTCTTTCAGATCCTTCTTCATTTTTTAAATAAAATCATCAATAACTTTTCTGTGATCTTCAATATAAATTAAGAATATTATCCTAACCAGTGGCTGGCACTATGTAGCTGATGCTAAAACTTCATTTTATAAGGTAAATATACAACCCAAATACTCAGTAATGTATATTTTTCTTATTTAATTAGAAAAACAATCAATTAGTAAGTGATATCCAAGTACTCTCCAAATACGTATCCTTACATCTGTAAGGACAAACTGGTTGAAAAGGAACTCAGCTATTTGAAGGGCAGCTCTTTGGAGGCTGCCTTCCATTTTTCATCACAGTATTTCCAGTGCCTAGAACAGTGCCATGCACTTGATAGGTGCCCCATTGTCGCTTATTTTATTCAAACAAAGTGAAATGACTTTTAGATAGATAGGGGAAAGCAATATCTTCCTGATGTGAAAGAGCTAAAATAAGATTCCCAGGGTGCAGGAGTTATATTTTCCTCATTACTAAGACTCTCCACATTAGCACATTTGAAAACAAATTCTTGACAGTTGGTGTATTTTGTCAACCATGTATTCTAAATTAATACCCTAGGCATAAGCTTAGCTACCCCAGGGACAATAGGGCTGAAGCAGTAGATAGAGGGGATGAAGAGCCTGCTGACAGCTGTGAGAAAAGATGGGCAAAGTTCTCAGTAAGGACTTAATGAAGAGGAAGCTGATGACATAACACCATCTAGAAGGAAGTCCTTGCAGTCTGAACTATTAGCTATAGAGGCAGATAAGCACTAACGTTACTCTGGAAGAAGTTGGAAGGTAACTCAAAAAACTAAATTTGGAAGAAGACTACATCTACTTTAACAAATACTAATTGTGTAGAGGTGTTCTATAAAGATTTTCATTAACCCAAACTATTATATTGACTGAGCAAGAAACTAAGCAGGATACTAAGAGATAAAAAAATTTGGTGAAAGAAGAGAGATAGTGAGGATTCTATGAAAAAGGGAACATTTTTTTTCCTGAGGTACTAATGGCATAAAGCAAAAGGATTATGTTTAATGATGATGAAGAAAGACATTCAACAGAATTGCTCAAACAGAACACTTGTATGTCTGGAATGATGAGAGATCAGCTTTGAGTGCTGGTTAGAGACGGATCTTTTATGTGTGACATGATCACTTAAATCTTTAGCTCGAGTGTCTGACTTTGACAAATGTTTGAATCTGATCAAGCAGGCCCTTTAGGGAAAGGTATTTTCATAAAACTATTTTAATTCTGTAAATGGAAACTTGATAATTAGTTAATAAACAGTAAAACAAGATTAATTATGATTCCAAAATGCTTAATGTGATTAGAATAGAAATAGGTTTGGTCTCCTCTGTTTCAATCATGCTACTATTCATGATCAATAAGAATGTTGGGAGCATTGGCCCCATTCAGCACTGTGGCTCATGGAGACTGATTCCTCTGTAGTAGATTTGAGATTGTGAAATCAAATGCATTTTCATTCTCTGCTTCCATTTATATATTTTGCAGGAATTAACTGATTATCTCTGAGGCATTCAATCAATTGCTGAGGTCCGGTATAATGCTGATGTCTTGCTTTCAGAATATAGTAATTTTTGTGCTAATATAAAAGTGACATTTCTGAGCAACAAAGGAGTGCCTAAAAATATGCACTGGCCATCCAGTGGTCCAGACAAAATTAAAGATTCCATGAAATGTGCTACACTGGGTGCCTCAGTGTCAAGGAACAGGACATGGCAGCATCTTGGTCCTTACAGATTACCACCTGCAGCAGTTGAAATGAGCTTGTGTGGAGTGTAAACCCAGCCTCCACTTGTCAGATGGAAAATTCAGCTCTTGTGCCATGATTAAAATAGGACAAGAAGTATGTGAAGAAGTCTAGGTGAACACTTGGTTTTCAAAGCTAACACAACATGAGAACACAGCAAATTCTTAGACATGCACATTATTAATCAATGTGCATTTTGATAAGTTTAACTTTACCATGTCAATAGCATGCAGTATTATAGAGGACACATTGTAAGTAGAAAGCATAGGGGATGGCTTTGAGAAAAATTGCAGTTTAAATAACAAAGCACTCAATAATATTTTAAAATACAGAGCACACCACCTGACAAGATTAAAATAGTCACAGCACAGAGCTCTGCATCACCACAGTAACTTACTGGATGACAAAAATCTCCTTGCGTCTAAAGAAAAATGAAGAATATCTGGAAGTAAAGATTCATTAATTATTGAGTATACAAACACTGATTTACTTTTGATTTTCTAGTATAAGGACATATACATTAAATATTTTAAGCTTTATTCTACTTCAGGGTATTTCTTATTCTGAATTCATATGTTGGTCAGACATTTCTTATTTGGATTCTCATATTTTTGCCATTGCTTATAAAATAGTTTAAAACAGAAGGAAAATTAACAACCAGAATCTGCCAAAGAACTGCTGGCAATTAAAATGCTAACTGTTTTACATGAAATTTCCCGTGTCATTCAAACACTATGTATTCTTATGAAATCCACAGTAAAAATTGCACTACTAAAGATTTTCCAGTTTCTGCATATTTGAACTTATATTTAAATGCCACCATTCTTTTGTCCCATATCAAAAATTCAAAAGAAGTGCTTTCTTTAGAATTGGTCCCTGATAGAAAATGCTGGTTGAAGAAGGAAACCATGAGCTCTTGTGTATTTGAGAGGGTTAATATTGATCTCATCTAGTATGCTTTAGAGTTAAATACACACTACATTACACACACACAAGTGTGTGTGTGTGTGTGTGTGTATTTTGATATCTCAGAATCAAATAGACCTGGGCTATCACCAGGCCTGTCTTATTAACTAGATATATGACCTTAAACAGTTACTTAAAATCTCTAAATATCTTTTTTTTTCACTTGTGAACCAAGGATAAGAGTACCTACAATAAAGACTGAAAGTTATTTGCGAACATGACATATAAAATTTAATACATAGTAATTGCTCATAAACAGTAGCAATTATTGTGTTACCAATCCCTCCATGAAAGTAGATTAGGGTAATTTTAATTTTACAAATATTATAAATAACAATAATAACAAAACCAAATGTATTTTGATTTATAGTTTATAAAGCACATTCATAGGATGCTTTCAAATGGTAAGTTTCCTAAGGACATAGTTATAAGTTGAACAAGAATTCAACATGCAAACATCTAAAATTATTGAAGAAGGAAAGATACTCTTAAACTAGCAATTAAACTATTTGCTTCATTTTGTTGGGAAATTTAATTCCATTCCTTATTATGGAATTTGGCCTTGCATCTTAAAATAATGTACCATTACATTCACTCATCTATAGTAGGCAAGATCATTGGTATGGGGTGATACACAAAATTTCTGGGGGGAAAATTGAGGCTAAGAAGAAGTTTGGTGTCTGTCAAGTAAGAATATTAGGAACATAGGTTAATGTTATTCTGCTACTTTTTTCTGATTTAGTCACCATAGAAACCAAAATTCTGTAACTCAAATGTGAAAAGAAGGTGAAAATAAGCCCTTTTAGAAAATAGAATCTCTACCTTTTGTTATTTAATTTTTGTCACTCCTCTTTGGGAAGGTAGTCAGTATTGCACTTAAATTAGCTTAAAAAACAATCCACAGCGCTAATCTCACAATCTTGAAGAGTCAATATTTTTACCTAGAATCTTTTCTCACTTCAATGAGTTAAGTGGAGTCATCACAAATGTTGCTTTGTTCATTTGTTTATTGTATAATAGGATTGTTTGCTAACCTGTTAAATGTGTAATGGATGAGCCCAAAATATTAAATGTTCTTCCTAAAAATGTGGCTTATATTATCAAAACTTAAAAATAAAATGTGCATATTGAAATGTCATAATTATCATTCCATATAAGAATTTGAAATATTATGTTGAATTACCCTGACAGTTCTCATGGAGTTATAGTATATTAAAATTTTGAGTTTTATTCTCCTTTTTGAAGAAAAAGTATGAAGCGAGATAATTCTTCAGATCTTTTGTAAAACAAGGTAAAATATAAATTAAACAATAAGAATTTACATATATAATAATCACAATATACAGCTTAAAATGTAAGTAATAAATAGATAACATAAAATTAGTTAAATAATTTTAAACTATAAAATCCTTCAAAGGATTTAGTACCGAGCATCACAATGCTTTTTTGTCAATTAGATAACTCCCTATGATCAATATTTTAATGATTCATTAGATATTCTCTTTTATTATTTCTTTTATGGACATGTGGAGACAAAGAGCCCTGAGGAAAATTACAAGTCCAATTAGCAAGAAGAAATTGAGCAGGTTCTATGGAAAAGAACATGCTTGAGCTCAAATAAGAAAGAGCATATATGTGGACTTAAAGGAAATTATCTAAGTTCTTTCCTACAAATAACAAAGACAGCATAAATTACTCAACATTTTGGAAGCTAACTCAAGTTCCTTGATTCTTCACTTCTAGAACCTACTGGTACTATCTGCCATCAGTCACTGTGGCTCTACCCTCATCAGACCTGTATGGCTTTGATTTGAATAGGTTTAGATTTTTAGCACCTAGTGATGGATTCTCCTCTGGTTACTATTTTTCTAGTCTTACTATCTAATGTATTAGTGACTTTATTAACATGAAAAATTTCAACAAATAGTAAAGCTAGAGACAGATCTCTGTAATGAAGAGTTAATAACCAAACCACTAGATGGCTATTTTAACAAATTTATATAATAAATCAAGCAAGGCATATTTTTATATGCCATTGGAATTACAAACAATGTTTTACAGTCACAAATACTAGAATCATAACAAACAAATGCAAAGGTAAAAAGCATGGACACTAAAATTTCCAAGTTTGCTATTAGTAGGGGTAATATATACTAGTTTCCTATGTGTAAAGTAAATAAGACATTTAAAATATATTTGAAAGACACTTTTACATCCTTTTATAAATAAAATAAAGTGACATATAAATAAATGTAAAAATCAGAAAAAAATATAACCAGGAGTCAAGGTTAAATAAGGCAGTCCCAGAATTATAAACATTGAATAATAAACAATCTGTAAGTCCCCATCCACCTTTTCTATTAACTGCTATTACAGTAATTGTTAAAAAATAAACAAAAATACAATAACAACAAAAAACAACCTCCTACCTTTTTATAATGGCTGTGTTCAGAATTGGAGGAAGTTTCAAACTGTACAAACATGTAGAGTTTAGGGGATCTGACTTTACTCAAGCCTAAAGTTTGCCTAGAAATAGTAACCTCCTTAATAAAGAATACTTTCTCTGACACTGACTGGCTCTACCCACTCCCTCTCTCCCCCCACAACTTTATTATTTGATATCTGTTAAAGACCTACTTCCTAAGGATTTTTGGAGAATTAATGAAAAAATCTTTTAAAAAGTTCTCTAAAAGTTGGTGCTTAGTAGTTCACATTTTAGAAGAGATTAAAACAACTAAAATTAATTGCACTGAGAGACTTGAAGTTTTATCACTTGCACACCTTGAGGTGTGAAGAAACAGAGGCCTGTGGAAGAGGCAAAAAGCCTTGGGAAAGGAGTACAAAAAGGCACTTTCAAGAATACTACTGAAATTCAGTTGACCCACAGAGAAAATGACTAGACCCTTCCTTTCACTATGCAGTATGACTCTTCAAGGACAGGGAGACACAGCTTCACACTAGTAATGCTCATTGTTCCTATGATGTGGTTTCACTTTGGCAGGTTACCTGGGGAATCTACTGGCCTACACACAACATTTCTCAGGTTGAAAACTATGCCTTGAGTAATATATAACCATCTTACACATAGTCTTTGGAGGAATATCGATTTCAGGTGGGAATGGTCTGCACTGGAATATTAAATAGAAAGAAGTTTTCATATCCAACAAGCCAAATTTCCTTGTAATTTAGTGATAATACTAAATAATTTCCATTCTGTAGCCTTTGCTCATCAAGTGACACTTTGCTCTATAGCGCATTTTAGGTATCCTAAGACATGCTGGAAATATTCATGCAAAGTCAATCTATATGCAATACCTTAATCAATAAAGAAATTTAAAACTAAGAAAAATAAATAAATAAGTTCATCTATTAGGCAAAGGGCAAACTTTGTAAACAATAACTATAAATGATTGATTCCTTCATAAATTCCAGATCTTTGATGTCATATTTTCAGAGTTAATACTTTTTAAAAGTAAAACTGAGTTGTTTTGTAACAATTGCCTTATTTATGTAAGCATCACAAAATATTGACTCTTAAAAGAATCTAAACTTGTAAAGATAGCCTGATGATAGTTTTTACTGAGAATTTGATAAATTATCTTAATAGACAAAAGTTTTTCAAATGTGCCAACATTATGAATAATATGTAATAATTTTAAAAGAATTTAAAATTATCTATTCTTTAAAATTAAGCACTTTACCATTTCTAATACATATAATTGATACATATTTAGTACATACATATTTATTTTTCCTTCCAAAGATAATTTTTACTTTACATTTAATTTTTAAATACTAAGCAACTTTAAAAATAAGATTTCAATATACAATTTATAATTTTAATGTAATTTCATGCTAAAATAAAGAATTATAAAAAGGCTTTTATAAAAATAAACAATATCATGTAGTTACAAATTTAACTATTTTAAACTTGTGATTAAAAATGTAGACACCTCCAGGAAATTTGATTTTTTTTAAATCTATCATATGAAGTGAGTTACTAAACAACATAACTTTAAAGGTTTAATGTATAAAGTATTTGTCTTAAAAAAAAAAAAGCTTGGTTGAAAACACTGTAGTCCTAGGTTCATATTGAACTCTAAGTATTAAGAAGATTAAGTGATTCTCCGAACATCAGTGAGAAGTGTGCAGAAGATGGAGGTCACCCCTTTGAAAGAAGATCTCTGTGACCTGTATAAATAGGAGCCCCACAAACACTTCCAACAAGCATAGGTCAGAATAGGGTCATGGCTCCAGGCCCTCTGGACCACTGTTCGCCCAGAGGAGTGTGCTCACCGCGTTAATCTCTCATCCTTCAGTTCCAGGTCTGCCACTGTGATTAGCTGGTCCAGCTTGAATTTAGTGTCAATAATTTCTGCATCTCGAGGAGAGTATGTGCCACCTTCTTTCTGCTTCTGACGAATCCTAAATCCATGCACCAACATTCAAGAAGGGAATATCACAGAAAGCATTAGACATGAATCAAATAATTTCTTAGTTGGGATCACTTCTCTGACTATACTGAAAATATATAGCTACTCAATATGTTTTTTAAGTTTTAATTCCATAGCATCTAATTTAATAAATATTTTTAACATGCTAATTTCTTGAAGTTTCAAATTTTGATGAGAATTAGTTGATCAAGGCCTGAGCCACAGGCATATTTAAAATATAGAGCAAATGAGACTGATTCTGTGAGCTTACATTCCTCCCCTCCAATTGCCTAATAGATTTTTCATAAATAAAATATATGCCAAAGTGAAAATAGCTTAATGGTATCAGCACCACTGCTAAAAGGCAATGCTCTGTTGTTTTAATTATTTTAAATATTTTAATTAAAGCTGCCAGTTATAAATTATTCAGAGATATATAGAAAGCCTGGCATCTTCTTCTTTTGTGTTATCATGTTGTTGTTTCTGAACTCTAAATCCACTCTTCTTTGCCCTGGATTGTAATATTAGAAATAGATGCGTAACATTTTACTTTTGCCTGCCAGCGAGGTGTTAAGTTTTGTCAACAGAGGACACTGGAGTGACTCTGCAAGGCTACAGGGATGGGTGGCATTTGACTTGGGGGTTCATGCTGCAATATTTTTATTCATGTGGGAGCCAAGTTGCCCACTTGCATGAGCTCTGGCTGCCTCTTAAGTGCAGGCTCTTCCCACAGGTGAATGGTAACAAGTAGCTCCAGCTGAATATCCAGATATTCAAGAGTATGCTTCTACAGACCAATTCAGCCTGCCTAACCTCCAATAGCAATGGGTAGCTTCTAAAGAACAGCTCCAGCCCTCTGTCATATTTCCCTGCCCACCAACAGTCAATAGGTTGCATGTGCTGGTGGTAGCCATTCCTTGTTAGCCTTGGGCCTTTTCCAGTTCTAGTTCCTTTTTTGTCCTCTCTCCCTCATCCTGAAGAGGGCATCTCCTTTGCTGCATTGATAAGTTCTAGACCCCTTAGATTCTTTACCTTTTAGTAAAGTATTTCTACTAGTTAACAGTTCTTTTTATTAGATATTTCCCATTCAGATCATTGTTGTGGCTTGTCTCTGTATTGGACTGTGACAGAATAGTGCTCACAAAGCATATTAAGCATGTGTGCACAAATAATTCTTACCTTGCAAATGCAAAAATAGCTGTTCCAAGAAGAATGATTGAAAGGATACATAAAGTGACTGAAAGGATAATCTCCACAGTTCTTTCTGAAAGTCCTTCACCTGAAGAGGATGAAGTATAACACTATCATTAGTTTATTATTATTATTATTATTATTATTTAATAATATCTTAGATCTCAAAACACAGAAAAATATTTTCTTAGAATATTGCTCAAGAATACTCATCTTATTATCCTAAATCTTATAACTTTGGGCCTTAATTCTTAGACTTCATTTTTTAAAAAAATCTAAACTTTCTCCTTTGGTGAGCCTGTCCAGCCTCAGGCCTTTAATCTTCATCTCTATGATGACTATTAATTGCTACCTAGTGAATTTACTTATATAACCAATTGCCTCCTACAAGTGTAATTATAATTTTTTAAAAATCAAAATTTCCAAAGCTAATTTCCTATACTTCCCTTATTTCAAGTGCATCCTTCTACCTCAATTTGATGGCAACTTCACTGTTCCAGTTGCTCAGTTCCAAAACCTTACAGTCATACTTGACTATCTCTTAGAACAAATGCAAAATCTTTGAGGAAGTCCTGTTAACTTTATCTTCAAGTTATATACCCTTTTCATTAAAAGAAACTAAAAAACTTGAGTGATAATTTTAAAGTGGTAGTACGAAACAAAAAGAATTCACATATCTTACGGGGCAAGAATGTGAAGAAGCTTTTAAAGACTAATGATATAAGAACAAAAGATCCTCATGAAGAGATTCCTATTGGCCAAACAAGAAACAATTTAAACTTTATAATCAATAGAAACAAATTGATTGAAAGAGTCAACATATAAAAAATCCATATTCAAATATTATTGAAACTAATAAGCTATGGGAGGAATAATAAAATTAGATACACAATATTACATTCCTAATAAAATAAGTGATTTAGGTAACCATCATAAATGCATCTCTAAATGATGAGGAGTAAGATTCATAGGAAATTGGATATTTATAGAATTAAAAATATACCCCACAGGTTATTTTATGGCTATAATAAAGAAAAAAATATACTTTCTAATAAAGGATTATGATGTCACTACTACTAAACTCGATGGTCAATTTAAGTACATTGAAAATGTGGTAACAAGATATTCTACATCTTCTGATGTGAGGTATTTTGATCTAGGCAGCAACACTTAATATATCCTTAACATATCCTTGCCAAAATTATCAATTATGAATATTCAAACCTTTGTATCTCATTTCTAACTTACAAAAAAGTATTAAAGGAGTAAAAAATTAATGCTACCAAGCAAAAGTAATCTGGAAAATTTATGATATGGGACCTTCTGTAGAACAACTTATTTGATTGCTTCAATGAGTCAATGTCATAGGGGGAAAAATAAGGGAAAGATAAGTTTTTCTAGATTAAAAGAGATTAAGAGATTAGACCATGAGAGATAATGTGTGAGCTGTTTATTTTGATCCTTATTCAAACAAACTATCAAAGGATGATTTGAAAATATATGCAGTGTAACGGAGCGAGTCCTCACAAGACAGACCACAAAGACCAACCGAATTCAAACATGCCTAAGTTTATTATAGACTCGAATCTGGGCTCAAACCTTAGCTGATGCAGCAGTCTGGCTCCTTTCCCCATTTAAGTGCCTGAGTTAGGGACTACGGCAGACAAGTACTGTGGGTGCAGGTGGGTAGCATCATCACTGCACCCTCCAAGCAAGAAGGTCCCTGAGTAGCTGGCTTCCCTGGCCTATAACTGCGACATCAGCGGGAAGGCGTGTCATCAGGGCTGGCCAGCAAGACTCGAACTTTGGATCGCCACCACAGTCCCATCCTTTATCACTTCCAGAACCTGGTTTGTGATGTGCGATTAACAGACACTGAGTATAACAAAAGAGGAATACCACATCTCGATTTAAGCAGGCCCTTTGGTACCGATCCCATAGTCGTCGAACATAGCACAGCCACAGGACAGGAGCATGAAAGGGGATATGAGGTCCAACACCCCAGCCCCTGCAGGAAAGTCACTGCCCAGGTGCGTCATCAGCTGCCCACTGTTGAGGTCCCAGATTCTCAGACAAGTACTGAGCCCACAACAAGCCATAAGAATGGGCTGATAGCAATGGACCAGACTCGGTCTTCAGTCTGGATGGTGTGTAAGCACTGTCCAAGCCGGCCTGAGGCCAAAGACCATACCTTGGCCATTCCCTGGAGCCTCTCACGATGATGCCCTCTTTGCAATCCACACAGTTCCCAGGTGGGTTGATGGGTACTTCCGGCACAGCAAACCCATCTCACCAGAATTAGCCAACATCACTCATTCACTGGCCCGGCCCAGGGCAGCCTCTTCTGGGCCCACAGACTTCATGTTCCAAAAGTTCGCACATACAGTATCACATGTTGGCTCCTCTGGTAGAACTTACTTCTCTGGACGAAGCGAGCGAGCAGACTTCCAGGTCTCCCTGTCTTCCCTGGACATCACGGCAGTGCGTCAGGGATTGCCACGCAGGGTTTAAAGACGATATCAGATGGGGCCTGGCTACCAAGCTGCCAGGGGCTCGAATGGTAAGAGCACCGACAAAGGGGCAGTCCCTCTTTTTATCCCCATTCTGCCTTCTCCTATTGGCTCATAGCTAATTGATTCTTAGGCAGCAAGGGACTAGCTAACCCAGGAGGTTCCTATCCTAACAAACTCAGGTCAGCTGTTGTGGTCTGGCCGAAGATAATAGGCTCAAGATTACAGTTAATCAGAGGCAGGTTCACACTTTTAACCCTGATTCTGAACCTTCCCCTCCCCCTTCTTTAATAGTTTGCAGGCCTGGCTTTAGGGGAGGAAGTTTCAAGCCTAGCCATGAGGGGATTCCTCAGTAGTTCCCAATTTCAATCACTACAGTAGTATTATATAACATCAAGGATTTATTGTTAATTTATTTTATTGTGATAATATATATATAGTTATTAAAAAATATAATAAATTATTTCAGGATTCCTTTTGTGATTTACTTTAAAATGTTTCATAAATAAAAGAATGAATGCATAAATAAAACAATATGGCAAAATGTTTAAAATTATGCAATTTAATTAGTAGGTTTTGGCGGGGGGAGAGGGTGCTTCATTATAATCTTTAAAACTTTTGTGTATGTTCTACTTATTTCTCACTATCTCTGCTGCTAGCATCCCGATCCAGGCTACCACCCTGTTTTATGTGAATTACTGTATGGACACCAAGTTCCCTGTATCATCCCTTGTCTTCTATCCATCTATCTCTACATAGCAGCAAGAATCATCCTTTTAAAACATTAACTCTCTACTTAAAAACCTCCTCTCTTAGAGAGTAAAGCCAAAGTCCTTCCAATGGACTATTTGACCTGGTCCCTCATTAACTCTATGGTTCCCTGACTTCTCCTCCAATCTCTACCTTGTACACTCCTCTGGAACCAGAATGTCTCCTTGTTGTTTCTGGAACACACCAAGTCACTCTTGACATAGGGCTTTTGCATCAGGTTCATGCCCTGCTGAAAAAATATCTCCCTTGTATATCGGCCTGGAGAGCCATTTCATTATCTCCAAGGGATGCTTCTCAATGAGGCCTACACTGACCACTTCCTATGAATGCATAGGTGCCTCTAAACTTCATATGTTAAAGCCATAAGCCCAAGGGTAAATACATTTAGAGTAAGGAATTAAATTTAAATGAGGTCATAAAACATAAGAGTTGGGCCTAATCTGATAGGCCCAATAGGATTAGTATCCTTATAAGAAGAGATACCAGAAAGCTGGCTTTCTCCCTTTGTATACACACACACACACACACACACACACACACACACACACACACACACACACGAAGGAACAGGCATATGACTTTAGTGAGAAGGAGGCCTTCTACAAGTCACAGTGAGATACCAAATTGACTGCAACCTGGATCTTGCATTTCTAGCCTCCAGAACTATGGGAATATAAATTTCTGTTGTGTAAGCCACAGAGTCTATGGTCTTTTGTTAAGGCAGCCCAAGCAAACTATGATAGCATCATTTAAAATTGAAAGA
>PVJN01046800.1:0-16280 GCA_004026805.1 Lasiurus borealis
GACTTATGTATTAATCAAATGTTTGCATCATTTTATTTTTTCTATATTTACATCTTGGCTTATTCACTTAAGATAATAATCCCAGGTCTATCCATGCTTTTGCAAAGGGTATGACTTCATTTTTATGATAGAGTGGTATTTCATTGTGTAACTCTAGCACAGCTAATCTTATACCTAAAAGAGCTAAAAAAAAAAAAAAAGAATAACAAACGAAGCACAGTGTAAGTGGAAGAAATAAAATAAAAATCAGAGCAGTAATAAATGACATAGAGACTAAAAAAACAAAAGATCAATAAAATCAAGAGATAAACAAGATTGATGGACCTCTAACTAGACTCATCAAGAAACAAAGCGAGAGTACTGAATAAGTAAAATCAGAAATAAAAGAGAAGTAAAGAACTGATCCCAGGAAGTACAAAAGATAGGAAGAAAACACTATGAACAACTATATGCCAACAAATTGGACACCCTGTGTGAGATAGATAAATTCTTAGAAACATACAATCTTCCAAAACTGAATAAGAAAGAAGCAAAAACTCTGAATACACTGATTACAACTAATGAAATGGAAGCACTAATAAACCACCCCCACCAAAAAAAAAAAAAAATCTGAACAGGCTTCACAGGCAAATTTTACCAAACATTCAAAGAACTAACAGGTATCCTTCCCAAACTATTTTAAAAAATTCAAGAGGAGGGAAGCAGGATCTAGTTACAATGTAGCTGCAAAGTGCTGTATTATCTTTGCATTCTGCTCAAAATGAAA
Source organism: Lasiurus borealis (assembly GCA_004026805.1). Lineage (NCBI taxonomy): Eukaryota > Metazoa > Chordata > Mammalia > Chiroptera > Vespertilionidae > Lasiurus > Lasiurus borealis. The sequence continues at coordinate 767 of PVJN01046800.1, forward strand.
CTGTTTCCTTCCAAGCCCTGTGACCCTGGTGCTGTAGCCACCAGGTCTCACACATGAAAAAAGTAAATTCAAGAGGAGAGAAGATACCCAAGCTCATTTTATGACCCCAGCATTATCCTAATTCCAAAAGCAATTAAAGACATTACAAAGAAAGAAAATTATATGCAAATATCCCTGATGATGTTAAAATCTTCAACAAAATACTAACAAACAAGATCCAGCAATACATTAAAAACATCATATACTATGATCAAGTGGGATTTGTCTGGACATGCAAGATCGGCACAATATTCACAAACCAATAAATGATATACATCACATACACAAAATGAAAGATAAAAATCACATGATCATATCAATGGATGCAGAAAAGGCATTGGCTAAAATCCAGCACCCATTTATAATAAAAACCCTCAGCAAAGTGGAAACAGAGAGGTCACACCTCAACATAATAAAGGCCATGTATGACAAACCCACCACCAACATCATAACCATTGCACAAAAAGTAAAAATGTTCCCCTTAAGATCAGGAACAAGACAGAGATGCCTTTTTAACCACTCTTATTGAACATAGTACTGGAAATTTAGCCATAGCAGTCAAACAAGAAGAAATAAAAGGCATACAAGTTGGAGTGGAGGAAGTAAAACTGTCATTATTTGCAGATGACCTGATATTGTACATAGAAAATCCCAAAAATTCCACCAAAAAAACTATCATATCTAATAAATTAATTTGGCAAAGTAGCAGAATGCAAAATTAATATTCAGAAATGGGTGAGAAAATTCTAACCATGACTCGCAGTAAGAAAAGGTAGTCTATGAGTAGTTCTCTTCACTTTTGTTCATTATTCTTAAAATATTATATTAAACCATTGAACCATTATTTCATGTTTTATTATCCACCGGGTTAAAACAGTATACATGTTTTTCCCTCAAATAATTCTCTCATAAAAACTCACAAAAGTAAAATACATTTTTCTAGTGTTGGGCTTATAGTTACCATAAATTATTTCCCCATGAACTTATATGACATGAAAAGGCTGGGTCCTGCGTGGCCACAATTTGAATTTAAACTTGTCTAGCATTTGAAACTTTAACTAGTAGATTGTAAATAACTAGAGGCCCGGTGCCTGAAATTCATGCATGGGTAGGGTCCCTAGGCCTGGCTGATGATCAGGGAGGGTCAATCTGTGGGGCGATCAGTGGGGTGATCGGGGCCCCCGCTTGCACCCACCTTGGCCTGGCACCACCTGCTCACCTGCTCCACCATCCTGCCACGGTCCCACTCTCTTTGGGGCCTATGGGGGCCAGTAGCACCTCCACTGCCACCTGCTGCCAGCACCATGTTGCCGCCTGCCATGTTCCATACCGCCCCTTGGTGGCCAGTGCATGTCTAACTCCCCACCGGTCAAACACCTCCCTGTGGGGACAATTTTCCTACTAGCTTTTTATTATATAGGATGTATCAGTGTTGGCAACAATGGTTCATGGCTCTTTAAATGTTTTGAATTCTGGAAATGCCTTTGCCTCCACAGCATGGTTTGTTCATTTTAGGCATTTTGCAAATAGGATGATGCTTTTGAAACAGAATTTTCTATCTCACCCTGAAATAATGTGAGAAACACAGCCATGATTTTTCTTTGCCGTGTTATTAAGAAATGAAGGGGTTTTATGTGTGTCACTAATCAAGCCATTATTAACTAATAATGTAACTACATACATGTATATATGTCAAACTCATTCTTAGAAATTTGTGGCAAAAGAACAAAATGAATGTTTCTCCCATCCCACCTCCTACAGTTATATGTCTTGATCTGTGTCTTTAAAATATGCTAAGTGCATTGTCTGGAAAAGAGCCAGCTCCTTTTGGAAAAAACAAAAAATAAAAAACAAGATCACACTCTCTTACTGAATGATAAAGTATAGTGTTCCAATTAAAAAGCACATAACCTATTTAAAAGAAATGGAAATGATTCTAGAAATATTATTTGATTGAGCCACAAATGAAGACAAAATAAATATCTTCTTTGACTCTAAGCTGACACTTTCCTTGTATGTCAGCAATGTGTTGAGTTCATGAATACTACTTTAATAATTTACTCAACTCGATCTTTTAATTTTTACATACGTGCTACATTTTCAAACCAGTGTGAAAAACCTCTGTCCCTTGCTCTTTCTCCAGTTCCCGAAGTTGAGGTCATCGGGAAGGTATTGGCTCAGAGACTCACACTCTTGGAATGCAGTGGTTACTCCTTAAATCCTTAGACTCAAATGCATGCCTGTCCTCGGACTCCTCCTTTTGCTGGTCCGGAGCACTGGGAAGTGAATCGTGCCTGTCTCATGTTAGTTTGGGATTTTGTAATTCTTCTAAAAGATCAGTACCTAACTGCTATTAGGCACGTTTCTTCCCCCTAGATTCAGAGTTGCCTTGGAGGTCCAGGACCAACCTAGCCCCTCCCTGTGAATTACAAAGGCGCAGAGAGGCGGGCAGGCAAACACAAGTCGTACCCTCTGGTATTGAGCGCCTCCTGCCTGCAGGACTCCTGCTATGACACAGCCTGCAGTCCAGTTGGAACACTCAGTAAATGAATGAAATTTTTTCCCCTGGCCTTGGCCTTGGAGGGATGTCGGAGAGCCAGTTTTGGCCTGATTCCCAAATGAATGAAATTTTAAGTAGAGCAAGAGTTACCTAAATCCAGGCAATGAGAACAGCCCATTACCCTTTTATTGTCCAAATCAGTATGGTAATTTTCACAACGATTCTAAATCTCTCCATATGGAGGAAGGACTGTTCTTTGAAATGACCACTGTCTGTCCCATGAACTAGACACAGGCAAAAAGGAAGGTTGCTTTTCACAGCCACCCTTACAGATTGTCTGATGGTAACTCATGTTCATTCTGACATAAATCAGCACCCGTGTCTGCCTCCTGCTATGTGCTGGTTCTTGGGACAGGTTGTTGTCTTGACCTGGGCAAGCGTGTAATTTCTGTAGCTGGTAGCATTCATGTACTAGTTAGTACCTTGACCATCTCTTTCCCTTATATAATTCTCTAGTACCTGCCAAGCAGTGTGGGAAATTATTTTATCTTGCAACCATCCAAGATGTGCCTCATGCACAGTGGAACCACGTTTCTCAAACTTAATTCATTCTGGAAGCTGTTTGAAAACCAAATCATTTTTCCCCATTAGAAATAATGTAAATTGAATTCATTCCAGGCCCCCAAATTCCAGATTCCCTACTTTAACCTTTCTTATATACAGTACATATCTATTATACTGTTTAACCTATAAATAATACCTAAAAAAACAACAAAAAGGATCTGACATGTAAATGAAAATTTAACAAAAAGGAAAGGAAATGTACCATAAAAATGAAAATTTAACGATAATTATAAGCAGCAATAAAGGAAAAAAAAACACAAAAAATATTCACAGCATAATATCCTGAGATTTTAACGGTGGTAAATGGACTTATATTTGTGCATTAACTCCTTTATTTGTCACCTGAGAGATGTGTGACTGATCATACAGGTATCAGCATGAAAGGGTTGCCAGGTTGAGAAGCGAATTGTTAGAGATGGGAGACATTTGAGAAATGAGGTTCCACTGTGTAAGTTTCCCTTAATAATGCCCATCACTTCCCAGAGTGAAGTGGCCATTCTCTTTCTTTGGTCATTCCCTGCCCTCCTGCACAGAGGTAGCGTTTCAGTCTCTGCATATACTAAGACTACCTCCCAGTCCTACCACTTTAGGCTGATGTGGCCAAGAAAGCTTTATAAAGGTTTACATTGGACCCTTCCTCATAGGTGTGGGCTGCACTGGGAGAGGCAAAGATCCTAATAAAAAAATCTTCCAGAAAACTGGTGCACCCTGAACCAAACGTCAGAGAGGAAAGAAAGCCTGTGGCTCACTAAGCAAAGAGTTCCGAGACACGAAACCTGTTTGGCTCAGTGGATAGAGCTTCGGTCTGCAGACTGAAAGGTCCCAGGTTCGATTTCGGTCAAGGGTATGTACTTTGGTTGCGGGCACATCCCCAGTAGGGGGCGTGCAAGAGGCAGCTGATCGATGTCTCATCAATGTTTCTAACTCTATCCCTCTCCCTTCCTCTCTGTAAAATATCAATTATATATATATATATATTTTTTTTTTAAAGAGCTCTGAGGCCTGAGGCTTCAGCAAACCGTGAGTAGTTGGAAGAGGAAGGCTGGTCTGGAGACTGAGGTCTGGCAGGGAAGATCTCAAATGTGAGACCTTTTATTCAGCTTACACTGTGTATGGGACACAGCTGTCAGCCAGGCCTGGCTGAGCTCTGTCATACAGACTGGACAGGGCTGGCACTCTCCCTAACTCCCATGGGGGTTTGCTTATACAGGAACATAAGTGTGTAAACCTACAGTGAAAACCAGCATATTGGCACCATTCAAATAACAGTGTGTCCCCAGGCAGGAGGCGCTCAATACCAGTGGGTGGCTTCTGTCCTTTAGAAACTCTGACTTCAAGACAACTGGTGGAAACACCAACTTCGCACCCCTCTGAGATGGCTCACATTCCATCTGGTGTGCATGTTGTCCAGAGCATTTAGCACCTGCTCTGAGGGATCTGCCTTTTGCTCATGGGAGTAGGACCTAGGTAGGTGTCTGACTTCCATCAGGTGTCAGTGAGACTCCTTCCATCACACCTCAAGGCATCCTCCTCCTTCAAAGCATCTATGTGAGACCAGGTGAGGATAGTCCCCAGGCAGGAGCGGACCTCCTTAGCCCCTTTGTGCACAGATTTGTTCACCAGCCCACCACCGCCTTTGAACAGCAAACTCCAGTCCGACCAGGAGTCGGGCTCTCAAACTCCATGGAATGGCCATTGCCTCTGAGCTGCTCTGAGACACTTCATCGCTGAAATTCAACATTCCTCCCCTTCCAGGAAGTAAATCAATGGGCAGTAGCAAAGAAGAACAACCTCTCCTATGTTTCTTTCTTAAATGTTGGTACTTCTCGGTTATGTTCTTTGCTGGTAGTGAAAGCCACCCCTTTTTCACAACCACTGTGTTCTGTTGGGAAGGACTGTAGCATCATTTACTAAGTCAACACTTAGAAATGGACTCCTTCAGCCACAAGCCACACACGCGTTTTTGGGGGTGCCCTGTCCCGTGCTTTTCCAAGCTCCAGCTCAATTCTGCTGTGGCTGCCCTTCGAGTTGGTGACTTCCAGCCAACAACCCTGCATGGCTCGGATTCAGAAAGAAGGCAGCATTCTGATGAGCACCTTTCCTCAACAAAGAGTCGACTGGTGGACTAGGGAGAGCCCAGCCATCTCCTGCATCTGTTTTACTGGCTGCACAGAATTCACTGGAGAGGTATCTGCCAGCGAGTCTCTGTGTCCAGCCTGTCAGCGCCTCTAAGGAGGGGCCTGCCCCTCCCAGCTGCCTGGCTGGGACTTCGAGGCTTCACTGTCATGAGAAAAGAATCCACAGGTCTGTAAACTCGCTATTTTTAGGCCTCCGTGGATTTGAGCCAGTTTGCCAAGTGCAGTAATTACCCAAGTATTTTATTGAACATGGCCTTGAAAAATGACAACACACATCTTAAACCTACTCAGAAAATAAACAGGCTTAGACTACCACACAGCTGATTCACAAAGACACAGGACAAGCCTCCTGGTCCTGGTCCCACTCGCCCTGCTCCTCTGCTCCCCACCCCCTCACTCCCCACCCACTGGGAGAGCTCACCCAGAGCCGCCAATTGCAGGCCAGCAAGGAAGTGTTTCACTCCCAGTCACGCCTTTCCAGACCAATGTCTCTTCCCAGTCGTAGGACTTGCGTATCCAATTGCCTCCTGGACATCTCTCCAGGACATCAAAGGATGTCTCAAACCTAATGTTCCCCAAAGGGACTGCTTCCTACTCCCCTCAGCACACGCTGGCCACTAACCAGAGATGGGGCCCTTGTTCGTCTCTTTGCCTCACTCTGCAGTCGATCCTGATGACTCTACCTTCAAACTCCATGTTGAATCTGCCTATGGCCCCCCCTCAATGCCCCTCACCCAGGTACCCACACTGTGTCTCTTCCCCAAACCAGTTTACTGTCTCCACTCTTCCCTGCCCAGTTAGTTACCTTTCATTTAGCCTGCTGGTAATCTGTCCGAGAATATAAATTCCATTTATTGACTGGCTCAGATCCTCCAGTTTCTCACCTCTTGCCCTGGTCTATGATGAAAGACACGCGTGCCTGTGAGGCTGAGTCTGTGGTTGTCAAATGTCAGGTACAGAAGCTTCTAACTTGAGTGATGGTTTAGCAATGATGGGAACTAGAGATGCCTCCAGCTTTCTCTTCATGTCCCGGTTTGCACAACAGAACAAAGGGTTCAGCAGGGAGCAGGGAATAGTGAGAGAAAGAGAAAATTTAATTAGTTCATTAGACCTGGGGAGCGGTAAAATATTCAATTCCATTAACATGGAATTTGGAGCCTTTCCAAGAGCAGATAGTAGAGAGCAGTGCCCTCAATTGTGTCTTCCCCTCCGAGGAGGAGATGAGCAGGACTCAAAAGAAACCAGGGGAATTTCAGCTTTTTTAAAAGAACCTCAGTAGGGCAGTTGCTGTGTGCTGGTCACTCTGGTAAGCCCCTCATTCCTTTATACAATACTGAGCCTAATTTACAACCATTGTCCCATTCTGCAGATAAGGAAACGGAGGCCTCGAGGTTAATCAGCTAGCCCAAGGCCTCATGGTGAGGAAAGGCAGAGTGGATGCAAGGCAAACTGGCTCTGCAGTCCCTGTTCTTAACCAAAGAAACCAAACTGAGGTTGAGATTGGGCTGTGTGCCCTGATTCAAGTCCGAGAACAGGAAACTTTTAGCAAATTCCATGACACCGACAGTCAGGTTTTGTTTATCTAGAACTGCTTCCCTGTACAGAGCCACAGCTTACTAATACCTTGGGTTGGCTGCCAATAGCTCAGTGGGAGAGAGGCACAGCAGCCCAGGGACGACTCCACCTGCAGGCGGTGTCTGGGATGGCAGTGGCAGCTGTGGAGCTGGTGTGTAAACAGTCAGTGCTTCTTGTTGTAAATATTAACACCAGGGATCAAGGAGAAATAATGGAGTGAAGAGGTCTTTACTAGATAGAATGAATTGCTGAAAAATGGGAATTTTCCTGTTTCGCAAAGTCTTTTTACATCGTAGATTTATATTCATTTATATAAATCCCATGATATCCATTTACATAAAATCCCTACCTTCAACCATGTTCATCACAATTCCATCTGCTATGGCAGAGTAAGCCTCTGAAATATATATATATATATATATATATTTATATATATATATATATATATATATATATATATATATATATATAAAATGAAAGCATTTATCTTATTTACAGGTTGCACAGCATAAAAGGCAGTCAATGATAAGTGCTCAAGTGCTCTGTGGTGCTTTCAAAATAGACCTACTGTCCTCCTTACTAAGGCAGTGGCTCCCGTGCTCACCATCCAGGGTGTCCTGCCCCAAACTCCTCGGTGGAAACCTGGATGCTCTCCGATTCTCCCTCTCCCATTCCTCCACGTGGAATCAATTATGGGGCCCTGATGACTTTACCCCTGAAACATTTTGTGGCAGAGTCAGCACTATGTTAGCCGGATCCATTTCCTTTCTGTTCTGAGCGCTCAGCTCAACTAGGCTCTCTAGACTCCCTCGTACGGGGGTGGGGCCAGAAGTTTGAGTTCTGACAACCAGGATGTGGGCCGAAGGTCTGTGTTGGGCACCCCCAGGCCTGGCCTCTCAGTTTCCTGCAAGGTCTTCCATCCTCTTTCTTCCCTCTCCTGCTGGCCTTCCGCAGAAAACCAAGGGGACTGCCAGGGGAATGGCAGAATTCCTAAACAGAAGAGCTTGCATCCCTGCATGACTGCATGGACCGAGACCCTCCTTCCTCACACCCAGGCCCCATCACAGACCCACATTGGACTGGGATGAAAGTAGGAAATAAACTCTGACTATACCATGTTCACTGAGCTTTTAGGCGACTTACCTTAATTGACCTTCACCTAAATAATTCTTTCTAAGCCTAATACTCTACCCATGACTGACTTTCTACTTCTCTCAAAAGGCCACATCCTCCCAACCTCTGTCCCTATCATCAACTGTGACAATCTCAATTCCACCTGCTAAGGCAGAGGAAGTCTCCTGGTATAAATCTTTTAATAATGACTTTGAATATGGCTTCCAACTGCTATAACTTGACAGATGGTCTCTCCATGCCTGGCTTTGGTCTACAGTGTGACCCTCATATTGGATTTCTGTTGCCACGCACAGGGCCTGGCCACGGAAGTGCTGGGCATTTCTGTCTCAGGACTGTTTCTCTCACCATGCCTCCTCAGGAACATCCTTCATCTGCCTGCCTTCTACCTCCCTCTGCTGGCTTAACTTCCCTGGGCAACACTTCTAACAGGCTTCCTTCCACTTTATCTCCCAAATCACCTGCACACCATGCATGCCCTTATGTTTTCTACACGGAGATTGTGTTGGTCGTCTATGCTCCTGACACACAGTAGGCGCTCAAAAGTTACCCCTAGATGTGCCAATCAAAAGTGTCTTTACACATTGCCAAATGCCCTCCTGGGAGACAAAATCAGCCCTTGAGAAGCCCTGCTCTGGAGTCATGTGGGAAAAGGGAATATCTGCCAGCGCTGACAAGAAAGCACAAGGCACATTATTTTGGTGGAGTCAACCTTGTCAATGCTGACCTGGAACTGGATTTTGTCAAAAAAGGCTCCTGGAAACAGACTTGTAGGGACCAAATTCAGAAGAGACTGGGGGTGGCAGACACTGGCTCACACAAACCCGCCATCTGCTTTTGGCGAACGACCCCAGTCTTTTCTAACATGGCCATATGCCCAGCACAAGCACGTCTCGTGATTGGTCTAAGCCAGGGGTGGGGAATGTCTTGTCTCTGGGCCATATAAGGCCTGCAAAATCATTGGGTCTGACCCTGCCAAGGCATTAGGGGTGGGTTAATTAACTGTTTGACCAAATATAGCAGGCTGATTTTTAAGTTGATAATTTTGTATGGCCCATAAACGAGGTTGTAAATATCCCAATGCCCCTTGACAGAATAAAAAGGTTCCCCATCGCAAGTCATTCACAATCATTCTGTGTACCAGTATCCCAGCTTTTCTTGCAGGTAGGGGTGGTCTTATAACCAGTTACAGTCAATGTGATATAAGGAGAAATCCAGTGTGAGGTTCTCTTGGAAATTTTTGCTTTTCTGATAAAAATGGTCACACACAGCAGACAACCCACCTCTCCCCTTCCATCCTTGACTATGGGCATATGGCTAGGGCTGGGACAGCCATGGTGCCAAGCCATGGGAGTCACAGCTCAGACATCCTGGAGTGCTGGAGGAGCCCCCTACTATGGCAAGAGCCCTCTATCTCTTAATTTCTTTTCTTTTAAAAATATATATTTTATTTCTTTTTTTACAGAGAGGAGGGGAGAGGGATAGTCAGAAACATCGATGAGAGAGAAACATGGATCAGCCACCTCCTGCACACTTCCCACTAGGGATGTGCCTGCAACTAAGGTACATGCCCTTGACCAGAATCGAACCTGGGACCTTTCAGTCTGCATGACCTTGACCAGAATCAAACCTTTCAGTCCACTGAGCCAAACCGGCTAGGGTGATTTCTTATTTTGATAGAAAAAGAACTCTGCTTTCTATAATCCCCTGTAGTGGGGATTCATGTCTACCTAGAACCTCAGAATATGATGTTATAGTATTTGGGAATAAGCTCTTTGTAAGGGTATCTGGTTAAGGATCTTGAGATGAAATCATCCTGGGTTTAGGGTGGGCCCTAAACCCAATGACTGGTTTCCTTATAAGAAGAGGAGGGAACACAAGGAGCCTCGTGGAGAGAAGGCCATGTGGAGACAGAGGCCAATGCAGCTACAAGCCAAGGGACACCAGGAGCCACCTGAAGCCAGAAGAGGCAGGAAAGATTCTTCCCTAGAGCCTTCAGAGGGAGGGTGGCCCTGGTGACACCTTGATCTTGGACCACTGACCTCCTCAACTATGAGAGACTAGACTTCTGTTGTTTGAAAGCCCCCAGTCTGCAGTCACTAGTCACATGCAACCCTGGGAAGCATACACAGTCTGTCAGATATTTTCTGTTACTCTTGATGGAATTATTCTTAACTGATACAAGGCATAAATTGAGGGCTAACTTATAACTTCCACTGGGGAATTCTATTTCCAGGAATACAACTGGGGAAGGGGATGAGCTGGTTTCTTTCTAAGTCAAGGTGGAGTCCTTTAAAAAAAAATGACTCCAAATATTTACCACTAATTTATTTTTGTTATGTATCATCTAAACATTTAAATTGAAGAATAGCATGCATGTATAACACTCCATTTACCTTATTGTAAAGTAGTAAGGCTTTCACACAAATTTTATTACAGATACCTGAGGCTTACCATTTTTTATGTTCACAAACTTCTACTATTTTCTAATATATATCTATTTAACATTAAGTTTGAAGCATTTTGAAATTATTTTTACTTCTTAAAACCAAGATTGTTTTTAACATGATTTAACTTATGTATGAATTTTTAAAATTATAATTTATTTCTTTATTTTTCTATAATTAAATTTGTACACATTTAAGGTATATAACATGGTAATTTGAAACACCTATACACAATGAAATGATTACTAGTCAAGCTAATGTATCTGTCTCCCCACAAAGTTTCCTTTCTTTTTTGGGGTGGAGCTTTTTTAAAATCTCTTGTCCCCCTAGAGCTCACCTTGTGGTGAAGGATCATGTGCTTCCTTGGATAAAGAAAATCAAAGTATAATTGGGGGGCTCCCTCTTTATAGACTCCCTATAGACCATTTCCCCAGTTCTGTTACATATTCCTTCCACTGGAATATACCTTCCATATTCTGTGTGACTGAATGAAGTTAATTTTTTAAAAAATATATTTTATTGATTTTTCACAGAGAGGAAGGGAGAGGGATAGAAAGTCAGAAACATCGATGAGAGAGAGACATCTATCAGCCGCCTCCTGCACACCCCACACTGGAGATGTGCCCGCAAGCAAGGAACATGCCCCTGACCGGAATTGAACCAGGGACCTTTCAGTCCGCAGGCCAGCGCTCTATCCACTGAGCCAAACCTGTCTCTGCTGAAGTTAATTTTTTATGGGGTCTAACTCATATTATGTGCTCTGCTGAGGTCCCTACTCTCGTCATCCTGACTGAGCTGTGGTTTCAGACAAACCTCAGAATGCTCACCTAGAAAGTGAGGCGTTAGACCTGGGGATCTGCAGGGTGTCCTCTGCTTTTCAGATTAGGTGGATGGAGCAGTCTTGGGATCTTGTGCTGGTTGGATGTGATGACTCAGCTCTGAGGAAACAGTGGACCTAGTGTTTTAGGCAATGCTCACCCAAGGCATTAACCTCACCATAAGAGAACACCAGATGCTGGAGCCTCCAGTTGGGACACAGCACTACCTTTGCAGTCGTATTGCCAGAAATAAAAAGACCAAACTGAAATTCCTGCAAGACTCCAGATCTAGAGACCAAAATTCACAGAGAACAGAGATGACAGGAAAAATGTTACATGATACCACATGGAGATATAATTGCAAAATACAGCCTGTGGGACAAATGAACCCTGTTCTTCAACAACAGATAAAAAAAAAAAAGGATGAAACAGAAATTGCAGATTAAAAACCTTAGAAGATATAAATCAACCAATTGTAATGTATAGCTGTTTTTTGAAAAACATCACAAAAACCACCAATTAAAAATTTTATAAGATACTCAAAGATATTTATTGTTGGTCAGATATTTGATTAGATTAAGTAAGACAGTAATTATACTAGTATTTGGCTAGTATCATAGTTAATTCTTTAAATAAGAATCCTTAGAACTTAGAAATATGTACTAAAATATATATGGATGAAACAATATATTATCCAGGATTTGCTTCAAAATTGTTGAAGAGGGAGGAAGTGGGTGAGGATTCTGATGAACAAGCATGGCCATGAGTTGATAATTAGGAAAGCTGGGTGATGGGTACACAGGGGCTCATTACATATGGTCTCTCTACTGTTATATAAATTTGAAACTTTCCATAATTAAAGAAAAGAGAGAGTTCACTCATTTTACAGAAAAACTCACTCCAAATATTTCCTCTAATTGAGTGGTACCACTGCTTGAAACTTCCAAAAAGTTCAGCAGTCCGGTTTGCAGAAAACCTCTCTTCGTGAACACAACAGCAAAATTGCTAGGTGCGGATCTCTTTCTCTCTAATTCCCTTTTCCCCCATCAATGACAAGAGATTACCCACAAGCTAGACATAATCCGTTGACTGTTCTAGACTGAGTTTCACAGTACATTAGCATATTCTTAATTAACTGCCATATCATGGTGCTTTCCGCAGCAAATGAAAGTGTGACCTGTCCAGAAAATACTTCAACTAGTAAGGAATGTTAGCACCTCAGATGCCAAAGGGTCTGAGGGAGCCATGGTACAGTTAGATCTGCTGCTCAGCAAGCAATTGAGAGCATCTTCCCATCATTCGGCCCATCCCCCCGAGCGTTGGTCACGTCTCTCTTCTGGCCTCTAGATAGCTACAGCACTGTGAAGGGGCCTAGGCAGATATAAGTATGTTCAGTGGTGAAGAAGGAAGTTTCACCTTATAAGTCAACTGGGAGACTCCCAGGAGTGTCTTGGCAGCTTGTCCTGAAAGTCTTTCCCTCTAGGATAAAGTTACCTGCTGTGCTTATCTCGGCGCTGGCAGGAAGAATGAGATTAGGAAGGACACAGACTCTGTCTGAGGAATGTGGCATCTTCCTTTGTACTTGGCCTTGAAGACACCTGGGAAGAATCAGGCCTCTTCTGGCTAGGACAGAAAAGGCCAGCAGGGCCAAAAGACTTGGGTGGGCAACCAGCTGCATCTACTTAAGGGTTGACATTTCAGATCAGGTGATTACAGGCTCATGATCATATTTTCCAGTTGGGTGGATCCTGCATTCTGGCCGCATGGAGAGGATCAGCTTTGGACCCTTTCCACTAGGGTCCTCACCACTCTTCATTCATGTCACTTTGGGGCCCCAATTATTCCCCTTCAGTATTCCACACCCTTTGCAGCATGAAGCTCCTTGCATCAAGAGATGAAAGCTAATTCTCTATTACCTGAATCTTGTCAAGGCCTCGTCACTTGCTTTAGTGTGGAAGTGAAGGCATGACAGTTCTGACTTTGTGCATGTCCACTTGCTTTCCCTTTTGGCTATCTTGTGAACAAGCTGAGTCTAGCCTGCTAGATAATGAGACACACGTGGGCCAGTCCCTGGTGCCTAGCTGCCAGCCAGCCAATTGTTGGCCAAGTGAGTGTGGCCATGTTAGACATACTCATGGCCACACTCCATGACCACCTGTCTTCAGCTCCCCTGCCAGCTGACTGCAGCATATAAGTGATCTGTAAGCCACTTATCTGACTTAGATCAGCAGAACCATGCAGTTGGTCTGTAGATGTGTGAGCAATAGTAAATACTTTTCTTAAGCCACTGAGTTTGGGGGTGACTTATTACACGGCATTAGTTGACTAACACACACACATCCCTGATTTTTTGTTACTTACATTACTTATTCAGTTCCTGTAAACAGTTGAGGTTGGAAACTCTATATTAGGCAGAGGTTCCAAACTCTACTGTGATTTAAGAATTGCTCAGGAACTTACTTAAAATACAGATTCCTGGGCCCCACTCCTAGAAATTCAGGTGAGCTCCTGGTATCTACATTAAACTAATCAGCATACCAAATTCTGGAGTAAGAAGTCCATTGTAGGCCACACTTTGGAAACCACTTATTTGTGAGAATAAACCACAATGTGACTACTATTACCCCTCCTCTAATATCAAAAGAAAGAGAGGAGTGGGTTTTGGCCAAAAAGGGAAAATGTTGGCTCATCTGTGAAAGTAGGTAAGTAATGAGAAAGACCTCCCTTGCCCAGATTCTCGGGGACTGCATTTTACTCTCAGTAGTGCTTCTTGATTTACATTAAAAAATATATTGCCTCTAATTTACATAAAAAGATTTATGACCAAATACACAAGTAATAAAATCCCAGGTCTAATTACAAGAAGTTGAATGGTGGCTGATGAATCTAGAGGCAAACAGCAAATATGGAGCATCAGGCTATAGGGGGAGAAAGCTTAAAGTAATGAAAAGAAGTAAACAAAGTCAGTCTATATAATAGATCCTGAAAGCTGGCAAGGTAAGCGCCTGCTTTTATTCCCATTGGGTTGATCAGTGGATTCTTTGTCATCCCACCAATCTTCATGGAGGACCTACCATGTGGCAGACACAGTCCTTGAGTTGGCTCACAGTATGGGAAAGGACAAGTAAGAACTCTTCTCCTTGTGGATCTTACACTCTACTGGGATGAGGGGACACAGCTGATGAAAAAGATAAATTTTATATTAGATGGTATAGCGGAGTTGAATTGTGTGTCTGCCCAAAAAATATATTTAAGTCCTAAAGTTTGGTACCAGCAGAATGTAACCTCATTTAGAAATAGGCTTTTTGCAGAGGTAGTCAAGTTAAGATGAGATCATCAGGGTGAGCCCTAATCCAATATGACTGCTTACCTTATAACAAGAGGAAAAAAGACCCAGACACAGGGAGAATTCCTTGCACTGATGGAGGAGGCAGTGATTGGAGTGATGCACTTATAAGCAAGAAATGCCAAGAATTGCATCCCCCTCCCCTCTAATTAGGAGCTAAGAGAAAGTAGGAACAGATTCTCCCCTACAGTCCTTAGAGACAGCGTGGTCCTGACAACATCTTGGTTTTAGACTTTTAGCCTCCAGAACGGTAAGATAATTTCTCTTGTTTTAAGCCATCCAATTTGCGGTATTTTGTTTCATGGCCCTAGGAAACTAATGAGATAGATGCTAAGAGAAAAATAAAGCAAGGAAGGGAAGTAGGGAGCATTGAAGGTTAGGTGGCAGTTTAAGAAGAATCACTTGGAAGTCCCCACCAAGACCTGAGACTGGAGTGGGGAGCCATGTGGACATCTGGGGGAGGAGCATCCCAAGCATGTAACAGTAAGTGGAAAGGCTTTGAGGAGTGTGCCAGCTGTGCTGTGACTGGAAGAGCTGGGAGAGGAGGTGGGAGGAAGAGGAAGGACCATGCAATGTAGAACTTGCAGGTTATACATCAGCAGTAAGGCTGATTGAGAGAGAAAAGCCATGGAGGGTTTTGAGTACAAGAATGATATGACCTGGATTTCTAAAGAGTAGCACTTTTTTTTTTTTTTTTAATAAAGATCTCTCAAGCTGCTGTGTTAAGAAAATGGCAACAGGGGTAAGAATGGAATGTGGGAAACTAGCTAGGAGGCACCGTTTTAAAAAAGGCTATAAAAAGTGGTGGTTTGAAGGGGGTAAAAGTGGGAGAATGAAGGGAAGGGGGGAGTAGCAGATAGATTTTGTTGTTTCATCCAGGTGAAGCCAAGAGGATG
>PVJN01046801.1:0-16702 GCA_004026805.1 Lasiurus borealis
GGCTTCCTGCTGCCGCCCGGCGGCCAGGCCGTGGCCCGCGCCGCGTGCGCCGCGCAGATGGGCCTGTTCGTGGCGCTGGGCGGCTCCGAGTGCCTGCTGCTGGCCGCCATGGCGCTGGACCGCTACCTGGCCATCTGCCGGCCGCTCGACTACCCGCGCCTCATGACGGCGGCGCGGTGCCGCGGGCTGCTGGCCTCGTGCTGCGCGGGCGGCGGCCTCCTGGCGCTGGCGCTCACCGCCGCCACCTTCCGCCTGCCCTTCTGCCGCGGCGGCGCCGTCAACCACGTCTTCTGCGACCTGCCCGCCGTGCTGCTGCTGGCCTGCGGCGACCGCGCGCTGCAGGAGCGCGTGCTGCTGGCCGCCTGCCTGCTGCTGCTCGTGCTGCCGCTCGGCCTCATCCTGCTGTCGTACGCGCGCGTGCTGTTCGTCATCCTGGCCGCCGGGGGCGCCGCGGGCCGCCGCGGCCGCCGCCGCGCCTTCCACACGGTGGGCTCGCACCTCACGGTGGCCGTGCTGCACTACGGCTGCGCCACCGCCATGTACGCGCGGCCCCTGCGCGGCCGCTCGCTGGACGAGGACAAGCTCGTGTCGCTCGTCTACATCAACCTCACGCCGCTGCTCTACCCGGCCATCTACACGCTGCGCAACCGCGACGTGCGCGGCGCCCTGCAGCGGGTTCTGGGCCGCGGCGGCGGCGGGGGGGGGCCGCCGCCGCAGGCCGAGGTCGCCTAGCGCCGGAGGGAACCCCGCCGCTAAGGGAGTCCTCCGCCCCGGAGTTCCCCCCTTCCCCCTGCTACCTCCCCACGGAGGGCGCCCCCTCTGGCTCTCCCGCGCGGCGGGGAGGACTTCCGGGGCCACGCGGGATGCGGAGCGGCACCCCCGCCTCCGCCCGCTAGGTGGCAGCACACACGCCCCGCCCAGCCACGCCGTGGTCCTCAACACCGTCCGCAGAGGAGCCCATGTCCCCCGGCGGCAAGACCTCCGCTGGCTGAGAGCCACGGCTCCCGACTCGAGGCACAGCAGCGTCTTTTTTGCGTTTAATATTTTTTTAAACATATTTAATTGATTTTTACAGAGAGGGATAGAGAGAAACATCAATCAGCCGCCTCCTGCACGCCCCCTATGGGGGGCGGGTGTGCCTGCAACCAAGGTACATGCTCTTGACCGGAATCGAACCGGGCACCCTTCAGTCCGGAGGCCGACGCTCCATCCACTGAGCAACACCGGTTTAGGCACGCTTAATATTTTTAATTGATTTTAGACAGGGAAAGAGAAACATCAATGCTGAGAATCATTGATTGGCCGCCTCCTGCACTCCCCCTACTGGGCATCGAGCCTGCAACCCAGATATTCACCTTGACTGGGATGAAACCTGGGACCCTTCAGTCTGCAGGCTGACGCTCTATCCACTGGGCGACACCGGCAAGGCACAAGGAGTGTCCTTTGGGGAGAAATGGGTACCCATGTCGGAGCGCGAGGAAGCATATTTAGAACAGACGAGCCTGGATACGTCCAGCTGAGCCTGGAAGCATCCATTCGTGAGCGGGACAGTCCCAGGGCCGCTGGGCGGAGGCGTGCCGGGGGGGACGCACAGGGCGAGGGAGAGCGGCCCGCTGGGGCCAGCGAAAGGCAGCGCAGAGGACGCCGTGCTGAGCGGGAGGAGTGAGGCACAGAGGGCACCTGCGCGTCCCCCTAAATAAAGGCCAGCGCCACCGCCTCCGCTGCTTGCCGTCCAAGGCGGCTCCCTGCGGCTGCACTGGCGGCGGCCCCTTCCTCTGCAGCCGCCCACCTCGCTGGCCTCAGGGCGGCCTCGCGGCGCCGGGCGGCGGGGTCGCGGTGTGGCCCCCGGGCCCCAGGCAGCCGAGGAGCCGCGCGGTGGCGCGTGCGCCAGGCCAGGCGGAGCCGCGCCCCGGCTGCGGGGGGAGCGGGAGCTTCCCCGGCACCTTCTGGACGCCTAGAGGAGGCGCGCGCCCCGGTGCTCGGTGCTCGGGCCGTTCGCCTCGGGCCGTTAGACGTGGTGCCATCGTGCGCCCGGAGCGGGACCCCGAATCCCGCCCGGGTCAGGGGGGGGCGGTGCCCCAGCAGCAGGGCGTGCGGCACAGAGGCACTGGCCTCGCCTCCCGGAGCCCTGCGGCCCCAGAGAGGGCGCCCCCCACCCCCGCAACCTGCGCCGCCCGCCAGCACAGCAGCCCCCCTGCCCGCCTGTCCTCAGGGCCTGCCCGGCACCTGCCGGTAACCGCGCCCGGGCGGTGGCCACCCGTGTGTGCTGGCCGGGAACTAACGCGACCGGGCCGAGCGCAAGCCGTGGCCAGTCCCCCAGCCGTGGGCAGCTGGGTGCGTGCGGGCGCTGGGAACGCACCTGCGTCTCCACCCGCACCCGCCGGGGAGGCACCTCATAATAGTGCGCCGAGGCCAGCGGTTCTGGGAGTTAGCTTGAGCCCGCGCTTTGCGGTGGGACGGCGGGCAGCGGGCCGGGGGACCCCCGAGGCCCCGTCCACCCCGGGAAGCCAGCCGGCGGGCCGTGGCAGCTGGGAGGCTGTCCCCGCGGCGGCCGGGCGTTCACACACGTGGAGCGGAGAGCGGGAAGCGGGGTCCCCGGCCGCGCACAGACCACCGGGCGCGGGAGCGGCGGGAGCCACGCGCCTCCCTCTCCGGCCCGAGGGGCGCGCCGCGCGCTGCAGGGCCCCGCGGAGGGCGAGGCGAAGGGCCGGCGAGACAGGTAGGACCGGGCCGGGCCTCTCCTGGGGCCCCGGGCGGAGCACTTCGGGGTTCCCGGGGCGGCACTGCGCGGCTCAGAACCAAGGAGCCTGGTCTCGGTGCGCTGCAGGGGGTCTCAGCTAAGCGGGCGCAGGGCGCAGGGCGCAGGGCGCACGGGCGGCGGCGGCGGCGGCGGCGGCAGGGAAACCGGGTCCCGGGGCTGCGGGGACCCAGCCTGCACCGGCCCGCGGCGGTGGCTCAGCCCTGCAGACCGCGGGGCGGAACCGCGGGTCCGAGGCCCGGGTCCGAGGCAGGAAGTGTAGACCGGGGGTGACCCAGCTCCCCCTGCACCGACGCACGCTTCGCTGAGGATTCCCTCCTATTTGTCCAGCCGGACGCCCGTCTGTCTTCCGTGCGGTCCGTGCCGCGACCTCTCTGGATATCTGCGCTTCTCCCGGGTCCCCGCCTTGTCTGTGTGCCTGGTGGTTCGCATCCCGTCTCTCTCTGCCCTGCTGCTGGGCTCCGCCTGCCTGTGCGCCTCCGCTGCAGCTGAGTCTGATCTGCTCTATCCACTGAGCCACACCGGCCAGGGCACGACCCCCCATTTCAGAGAGGCCACGGTAAACCACGAACACTCCACACCCCCAGACGGAGTGATCGGTGCTGGCGCCAGGCCAGGCCCTCAGATGTGGTCGCAGGACCCCATCCCAGCACATGGGGCTTTTTGCAAAGGCCGCGAAAGGTCCGGAAGTCCCATCCAAGTTTGGGGGACAAAAAAGCTGAAGGGTGTGAAGGAAAAGCTTCCTTTATATTGGGGGGGGAGGGGGCTCAGGATTTGGAGAGAAACAGGCTCCCATGAGTCCCGTACCGGTCACGTGAAACGTCTGGAAGGAAATGGGTTTCTTGCCCTAACCGGTTTGGCTCAGTGGGTAGAGCATCAGCCTGTGGACTGAAAGGTCCCAGGTTCGATTCCGGTCAAGGGCATGTACCTTGGTTGCGGGCACATACCCAGGAAGGGGTGTGCAGGAGGCAGCTGTTCAATCTTTCCAATTCTCCATTCCTCTCCCTTCCTCTCTGTAAAAATAAATAAAATATATATTAAATGGTTTTCTCCTGTGCCTCCCCCACTCCTGCGTGCGTTTTGATCGTCTGGCAAACCCTGTGACAGTGACACTGGGCTTCTCGCTGGAGGGTCCCCACCGGCGGCAGGCCCACAGCTGTTCGCCCAGATGTGTGAAGACTTATTTTTTTTAATAAATATATTTTATGCTTTTTCTACAGAGAGGAAGGGAGAGGCATAGTTAGAAACATCGATCTGCTGCCTCCTGCACACTCCCCACTGGGAATGTGCCCGCAACCAAGGTACACACGCCCTGGACCGGAATCGAACCTGGGACCCTTGAGTCCAAGGTTCGACGCTCTATCCACTGAGCCACACGAGTCAGGGCTGTTAAGACTCCTTGATGAAAGCCTGCTCCCGCCACGGTCCAGTTTCCCCGGGTTGGAGTCTGTGCTGTCAAACCCCCAGACACCAAATCCCCAGGAGCAGCCGCTGGACCCAACCTCCAGCCCTTTGGGAGGGGAGTGCCTGGAGCGCCATCTGCTGGCGGAGAGTGGGACGGGCTGTGGTCCCCGCACCTGCCCGGGGAGGCGGGTCCCAGGGAACTGTGCAGGGAGGGAGACTGGATGGAGCTGAGAAACGGGGGTAACCGCGCCCCAGGCCCATGTGTGTCCAGCTGCAGGAACTCCGAGGCGCACAGTTCACAGGCGGGAAACGCCAGGCAGCTGCTGTGGAAGGGCTGGGCCTGGGGAACGCAGGGCAGGTGCCAGCTTCCCTGCTGAAGAAGTTGGAAGTTAGAGGCTGGGGAGGGCCCCCCATGGCGCCAGGTGAGGAGAGGGGGCAGGAGAGAGAGCACCTGGAAACCTATTTGAAGAAATAATGACTGAAAACTTCCCCCACCTGGTGAAAGAAATAGACTTACAAATACAGGAAGCGCACAGAACCCCATATAAAAGGAATCCAAAGAGGACCACACCAAGACACATCATAATTAAAAGGCCAAGAGCAAAAGACAAAGAGAGAATATTAAAAGCAGCAAGAGAAAAACAGTTCATTACCTACAAGGGAGCACCCATATGATTGTGAGCTGATTTCTTAACAGAAACGATGCAGGCCAGACGGGAGTGGCAAGAAATATTCAATATGATGAGCAGCAAGAACCTACAACCAAGATTACTCTACCCTGTAAAGCTATCATTCAGAATTGAAGGGCAGATAAAGAGCTTCACAGATAAGAAAAAGCTACAGGAGTTCATCACCACCAAACCAGTATTATATGAAATGGTGAAAGGTACTTTTTAAGAAGGAGAAGAAAGGGTAAAGATAAAAATTATGAACAACAAATACATGTCTATCAACAAGTGAACCTAGAAATCAAGTGAATAAAAAATCTAATGAACAGAATAAACTGGTGAATATAATAGAATCAGGGGCGTAGAAAGGGAGTGGACCGACAATTCTCGGGGTGGGGGAAGCGGTGTGGGGGGTGTGGAAAGAGTGGACAAAAATTGTACACCTATGGATGAGGTCAGTGAGGGAGAGGTAAGGGCAGAGGGTGGGGTGCGAAGCAGGTGGAGGGGAGCTATGGGGGAAAAAAAGAGGAACAATTATTATAATCTGAACAATAAAGATTTATTAAATTAAAAAACAACCATGTTACTGGTTTATGTACTTATTATATATACTTTTAATGTTATTTTACAACACAGTTTTTCTACTTATTAAAAAAAAAAGGCCAAAACCTGTTTGGCTCAGTGGATAGAGCATCGGCCTGCAGACTGAAAGGTCCCAGGTTGGATTCCAGACAAGGGCATGTATCTTGGTTGCGGGCACACTGCTACTAGGGGGCATACAGGAGGCGGCTGATGAATCTTTCTCATCGATGTTTCTAGCTCTCTATCCCTCTACCTTCCTCTCTGTAAAAAAATCCATAAAATATATTTTTAAAAAAATCAGTATTGCATAGATGCCACTCTCTGAACCAAAACAAACAAACAAACAAACAAAAAACTTGGAAATAACAAAAAGAATGCAAAACTATTTCTGACAACTGCAAAAACACTACCTGTCAAGGTTGGTGGGTGAGTACCCACACAGGAAAACCACAGCTCTAAGAAATGCCTTGGATAAAACTGAACATTAACGACCTTCAACTCAGAAGAAAGGAGTCGGCCCTGGAAGTGTAAACGGAAAGAAACAAGGAGCCGCAGAGGATTGCAAACCCGTCTGTGTGCAGCGGGTTGTTTTTTCCTGCTTTTGTATCTTGCATTTTTATGTCACAACATTGGGTTGTGCCCTGACGGTTTGAACCCAGGACCTTTCAGTCCCCTGTTTTATGTTTGTTTGTTTTTTAAGTACATTTTGTTGATTTTTTTTTACAGAGAGGAAAGGAGAGGGACAGAGAGTCAGAAACATGGATGAGAGAGAGAGACATCGATCAGCTGCTTCCTGCACGTCCCCCACTAGGGATGTGCCTGCAACCAAGGTACATGCCCTTGACCGGAATCGAACCTGGGACCTCTCAGTTCGCAGGCCGACGCTCTATCCACAGAGCCAGACCGGCCTCGGCAAGTCCCCTGGTTTTTACCGGACCCCAGCTCCAGAGAGGACCCTGTTCTTCCGGGGACTCTGGGCACAGACACTGCACAGGTTTGTGGAAGGCAGCCAGCCAGGCGCTGTGGATCCCCGAAATAATCCTCCCGCAGCCTCAGAGCCCCGGGCCTACCGCTGGCTGCGACGTGGGGTCCTCCCCAGTGAGGGCAGGTGGAGAGAAGGGGGCCTTTCCTCCTCAGCCCCTCCCGCCCAAAGGAAGCCTGGCCCCCGGGGCCCAACTCAGGGACCTGGGGGCGCCGAGAAGCTCAGGGTTAAGGGTCCGAAACAAATCCACCACCAGCGGGAAAGAGGGGTGACCATCCGCGGGGAGCCGGCCCCCAGCTGAGCCAGCCAGGCTGTCGCTGGTCCCCCGCGGAGGGTGAACTAACTCGGAGGTGGACGAGCTGCGGGCAGGACAGAGAGGCAGTGAGACCTGCCCGCCGCACCCTCCCCGCGCCAGACGGGCACCCCATCCGCTGCCCAACACGGCAGGTGCAGCCGCCCACCGCCCCGCATGGAGCACCCTTCCCAGCGGAGAGTCTGCCACGCGTGTCCGCTCTACAGCCTGGCGCGGGGGAACCGCCAATCGGAGGTGCAACGGGGAGCGGGGAACCCTCAGAACCCACCAAGTCCTAGGTGTTGGCCACCCAAGATCAGCCTGGGACCTGGCAGTGCGCACCCCACCGTGGGACACCTCTCAACCCTGCCTCGCTACTCCTGGTCTGGGGAGGAGTGCGGACTACAACTCCCAGGAGCCTCCGCGGCGAGCCGGCTTCCGGTAAGCCTGGTGAGCCGCGGGGCACTTCCTGCCACAGTGGCGGCGGGTGCGGGTGCGAAGGCTGGCGTGGTGGTGGGTGTGTCGCCGCGGGCCGGCCGGGAGAGGAGCAGGGTCGGGGCCCCGGTGGGCCGGCGGGCTGGCCGGGAGCGCACCCTTTCCTGAGTGGCTGGCGTGCGGCGGTCGCCCTGGCGGCTTCCCACCGGATGTGATCTGTCCCCGACTCTGCCCCGTCTGGGGGAGCAGCTTCTGGCTGCCCCACCTGCCAGGTCCAGCCTGGCTGCAGGCCACGTCCCAGGAAGTGCATTAGGTGAGGGGGCTTGATTGACGCCGACTCTTCCCTCCTCGTGCCAGCCCCGAAATATAAGGATGGATATCCTCCTTTCCCAGGGGAAGACTCAGAGGCAGCCTTTCCCAGTATTTTCACTGTGAAGGGATCCTTGCAGTAATTCTCAGGCCTCAGGGAGCCCCTGCCTCAATACTATGCTCATTGCAGAAGAAGGGAGAGGGAGAGAGAGCTAGAAACATCGATGAGAGAGAAACATCCATCAGCTGCCTCCTGCACACTCCCTTTGGGGTATGTGCCTGCAGCCAAGGTACATGCCCTTGACCGGAATCGAACCTGGGATCCCTGAGTCTGCAGGCCTGTGCTCTATCCCACTGAGCCAAATCAGTTATGGATGCTTTTTTTTTTTTTAACTTTTAAAAAAATATATATATTTTATTGATTTTTCACACAGCGGAAGGGAGAGAGAGAGTCAGAAACATCGAGGAGAGAGAAACATCCATCAGCCGCCTCCTGCACAACCCCCACTGGGGTTGTACCCGCAACCAAGGTACGGGCCGTTGACCGGAATCGAACCTGGGACCTTTCAGTCCACAGGCCGATGCTCTATCCACTGAGCCAAACCGGCCAGGGCACTTTTCCTTTTATTTCTGCTTCCTATGTCAGATTTGGACATCAGGAATTTGAATTCTTTGGAGATTCAGCCACATAGCTTTCTACCTCTTGGATTGTTCTAGAGAAAGTTATAAACAGAAATGTTCTCTTTAAAAAAGGTTCAAGCCCTGGCTGGTACCTTGGTAATACAGCTTTTCTTCCAAATTATCTTTTAATTCAGTATTTTCAAATTTTTAACCAAGTTATTTATTATACCTATTACTTTATTTTAAATTTCCAGATCTATGTTTTATTTTTAAAAATATTTTCTGTCATATATATATATATGTTATTCTATACTATATATGTATACATATATTAATTGATCTCAAAGAGGAAGAGAGAGGGAGAGAGAAATAGAAATATCAATGATGAGTCAGAATCATGGGTCGGCTGGCTGCCTCCAGCATGCCTCACACTGGGGATTGAGTGCCCAGCCCCGGGCATATGATCTGACCAGGAATTGAACTGTGACTTCCTGGTTCATACGTCGACACTCAACCACTGAGCCACGCAAACCGGGCTGGAGTTTCCATCAGAATTGTAAGCTCCGGTCAATGCTGGGAAAATCATTATTGTATCACATTAATGGGATTAAGGAGAAAAATTACAGGACCATTTTCATAGAAGCAGAGAGACATATGAAATGAATACCCATTTATGATTTTTTATAATACTATATAAAATAGAAATAAAAGGATGCTTTCTTTTTTTTTCTTATATTTTATTGATTTTTTTTTACAGAGAGGAAGGGAGAGAGATAGAGAGTTAGAAGCATGGATCAGCCACCTCCTGCACGCCCCCTACTGGGGATATGCCCGCAACCAATGTACATGCCCTTGACCAGAATCGAACCTGGGACCTTTCAGTCCGCAGACCGATGTTCTATCCACTGAACCGAACCGGTTTTGGCAAGGATGCTTTCTTAACATGGTCAAAAAATATGTTTATACTTCATCCCGAAAGTCAGGATTGATCTTAATGAGAAAACACCAGAAGCTTTACCACTAAAGTAAGGCCACACTGTCCATCACCCTTTTTATAAAAAATATATTTTTATTGATTTTTTTACAGAGAGGAAGGGAGAGGGATAGAATCAGAAACATGGATGAGAGACATCAATAAGCCGCCTCCTGCACGCCCCCTACTGGGGATGTGCCCACAACCAAGGTACATGCCCTTGACCGGAATAGAACTGGGGATCCTTCAGTCCGTAGGCCAAAGTTCTATCCACTGAGCCACACCGGTTTTGGTGGTCCATCACCCTTTAACACTGTGTTGGAGTTATTTCACTTCAATGAAACAAACAAAAAAAGGCAAAGAAAGAGAACTATATAATTTTAGCTGACATTTATATTTCTACAATATGCAAAAGAATCCATGGGAAAACTACCACAAAATAATAGAATTTTGTAAAAAGAAGCAGGTCATAAAATCACCATGCATAAAATCCATGAAAGCAAAAGCCATTTAAAAGATACAATGGAAGAAAAATGAAGTAATGAAAGAGAGGACCCCATTCCTGATAAAAAGAAATGACATACTTAAGCATAACCTTAAAATACTAAAATCCGTATTAAGAGAAAAAGGGAAGGGAGATGAACAAATGAAAAGAAAGGCCACATTCTCGCGTAAAAAGGCAATTTCATGAAGATGTCCAGCCTCCCGAGGGTCATTTACAAACTTAAAATGACCTAAATGAAAACACCGTGCGTTTTCTTCTCCTGGAATTAAAAACAAGCCGGTTATCATTTAGAAAAGATCACAGAAGAATGGCTAGATAATGCTTGACATACAACCAGACCCCAACATATTCAAACATACACACAGCATGCATCATTAAAATGGCCCCTTCATAGACATAAGAAAATCCAGAAACCAAACTAATTGCAGATGAAAACCAGTAAGTATCCAGTACAGCAGTGGTTCTCAATCTTCCTAATGCCGGGACCCTTTAATACAGCTCCTCATGTTGTGGTGACCCCCCAACCATAAAATTACTTTTTTGTTACTTCATAACTGTAATTTTACTACTGTTGTGAATCGTCATGTAAATATCTGTGTTTTCTGATGGTCTTAGGCGACCCCTGTGATGGGGTCGATGGACCCCCAAAGGGGTCGCGACCCACAGGTTGAGAACCGCTGCAGTACAGAGCAGCGCCAGCTGGCGAGAGGGGCAGAGCGCTCTCTGATATGTGATGCTGGCACCCCTGGCATTCCTGGCTGGCGTCATGGAAACAGATGAGACGGAATCCATGCCTCCTCCCACAGACCCAGGCATCCCCAGTGGGTCAGAGATGTGGATGTAGAACAAAAAACGAAGCCAGACAAGTGTTAGGAGAGAACGTGGGGGGATTCCCCCATAATTGGGGTGGTGAGAACTCGCCCAGGACTTGAAATGCATGCAGGACAGGGGGCAGCGTTAGTGCATGTGGCGGGACAAGAAGGGAGGCATTTACACGGCGTAAACGCCCCCGACCAGAATGAAGACCAGCGACTTCCTGCGGGAAACACGCGTGATGGATGTCACAGCCGAGGGCTTAATGTTTGTAATAGAGGAAATGCTCCTCGCCGAAACCCGTGTGGCTCAGTGGATAGAGCATGGGCCTGAGGACTGAAGGATCCCAGGTTTGATTCCGGTCAAGGGCATGTACCTTGGTTGCGGGCACATCCCCAGTGGAGGGCGTGCAGGAGGCAGCTGATCGATATTTCTCTCCCATCGATGTTTCTAACTCTCTATCCCTCTCCCTTCCTCTCTGTAAAAAACATCAATAAAACATATCTTTACCAAGAAAGAAAAGAAAAGGAAATGCTCCTAAAGTTAGAGAGACAAAAACCCTAGTTAGCATGTGCACCTGACTTGTTTCTTTAGTACCCTCCTCAACCCACACCCCGCCCCTTCACACCCCAAAGCAGAAGCACAGAGACCCAGGGAGACACCTTTGCTGAAGCCCCTGTTTTCGGTTATCCGCTGCCTCCAACTCCTCCCCCGCAGAGCTCTGCTGCTCCGGCCCAGTCACCTCCGGGTGCTTTCTCCCCTCACGAGGGAGGCCCTGAGAGTCCCCACCCCCCAAGTCTCCCCCAACGTTGAGCCCCGGCTCAGAGCCCTGCCTCCCTAACTCCTCCCCACTCTGCTCTCCTGGTCCCAGTCCCAGAGAGGAGGAGGGCAGCCAAGGATGACAAGACAGGGACCGGGGCCAAGACCGGTGTGGCTCAGTGGATAGAGCATCAGCCTTCAGACCAAAAGGTCCCAGGTTCGATTCCAGTCAAGGACATGTACCTTGGTGGCAGGCACATCCCCAGTGGAGGGCGTGCAGGAGGCGGCTGATTGATGTTTCTAACTCTCTGTCCCTCTCCCTTCCTCTCTGTGGAAAATCAATAAAATACATTAAAAAAGAAAAGGCAGGGAGTGGGCTAGGGATGCGACTGGAGGAGGAGGGCAAGGCTGACATGGAGGCAGAAGACCCAGGAAAACCAAGCAACGCTTCCAGGAAGAGGAGGGACACATTCCACACGCCGGCTTACTCAGGAAGCGGCGTCCACATCTGAGCCAAGGAACACGCACGGGGCTTCCCTGTATGTCTCCCTCCCGGGGGTCTTTGTCCTGAAAACATGGAAGATGCTTCTGGTCCTTGTCACGGGGCTTGCAAGAAGGCCCCCAGGGGTTGGGGGTGTCCAGGCCATGTCTGATGGTCTGGCCTGGCGCCTGCATGAATAACCCTCCCTCGGGGCAGTGTTCCCAGGGACAGGTTCTGCAAGACCAGCTTCTGGGAAGGAGGCAGCGACTTAATGACGGGTTATCAGGAATGTACCCAGCTCGCTGGCACGGATCCAGATCCCTATCCCCAACTATTTGCAATGGAATTAGCCCCTTAGCCCTTTCAACTCGATCATCCAGGATGGGCACGTCCTGCCTCCAAACACATGCATTGCACAGGCATTGGAGGTAGCACAGACCCTCCTGTCTCTTTTTCTTGTTAAACTACCTTTTTTTTTTTTTTTTTAATTCAGAGAGGAAGGAAGGAGAGAGAGACAGAAACATCAATGATGGGAGAGGATCATGGACCGGCTGCCTCCTGCACACCCCACCCTGGGGATCGAGCCTGCGACCCGGGCATGTGCCCTGACCAGGAATGGAACCGTGGAGTGGGGTGGATTTGACCGCTGGAGGCAGAGCAAGTCTGCATAGAACTTCCTGGGGGAAATGAACACAGCAGGGCACCCAGGAAGGATGGCACTTAGTCAAAAACGATTGCACGTGGCTGCTCCCTGGTCGTCTGGGCCACCGATGCCGGTAGACCAGCAGGCAGAGAGGAGTCACCCCGCCGGCAGGAATAACAGACCCTGGTGGTCCTCAGGAACCTGACGGATGTGGAAAGGAGGGAAGGGCGTGCCTGGAGCCTCAGAGAGTCACTGGGTTGTGCCTTAGAGCGTCTGGGCCTCATGATCACCGGAAAGGTGGAGAACACAGGCCTAACAAGGGCCTGTGGTAACCAGGGTTCAGGGTCTCAGGGAGAAATGTCACCCCCCCCCAGCAGTCGTATTAGACCACGCCACGCGAGGCTGGCCGAAGAGGGGGGTGGGTGCAGGAGGGAGGGCCACACTGTGGATTGCAGCTCATCTGCCTGAGTTGGCCTTGTCTTTGCTGTCTCCTTGTTGGTGTGGGTTTGCCCGTGGAGTTCAAGGTCCAGGCTGCTTTGTCTCCTAAGGAATGTGGCCAAACCACACAATTGTCATTGTGTGCCTCTACATGAAGCAGTTTTCCTTTCATCCTGTCCTAAATCTTGCTCAGTGGCCTTTGCAGTGTCCATTTGAACGCGGTCTGGAATAGGCTACTTCCTTGTCACACGTGGGGTTTTCAGCCTGCTCTTACCGTCTCTGTCACGTTGCATTGCTTCAAGGCTGGGTGGAGCATTTTAATTATTCCGGTTCTGCTCCACTAACACGTTCTGTATCATTTCATGACTCTGCCGTTGTTACCCTGGAGATTACCACAGGCATCGTCGAATCATTGTCATCATTGTCGTTTCACCTGCTCCCGGGACAATGCGGGAACGTTAGAGCTAACTCTCTAACTCCTTCCCCGGGAGGAGGGGGAGAAGCGAGGTCTGAGAATTCCAAGCGGAGGCCCTCAGACGGGCTGCTTCTGCGGCTTCTCTCTCAGAATGTTGGCTCTTGGGATGCTCCCTCTGGAATGCAGCTCCTCCTCCTCTTCCTCCTCCTCCTCCTCCTTTTCCTTCTCTTCCTGCTCCTCTTCCTGCTGCTGCTGCTCCTCCTTTTCCTCCTTCTCTTCCTGCTCCTTTTCCTCCTTCTCTTCCTGCTCCTCCTCCTCTTCCTCTTCCTCCTCCTCCAGCTCCTCCTTCTCTTCCCCCTCTTCCTCCTCCTCCCTCCTCCTTCTCCTGCTCCTCCTTCTTTTCCTCCTCTTCCTCTTCCTCCTCCTGCTCCTCCTCCTCCTGCTCCTGCTCTTTCTCCTGATCCTCCTTCTCCTTCTCTTCCTCCTCTTCCTTCTCCTCCCTCCCTCCTCCTCCTCCCTCCTCCCCCCCTCCTCTTCCTCCTCCTCCTCCTTCAGAATCACAGCCCACTGGGAAGGCCGTGGGGAGAAGAACCCAGGCTCTGGTTCTCAGCTCCAGCTGAGCCGTCAGCATCTGCCAGCACCAGCGGAGAGCCAAGCCAGTGAGCACCTGCCCCTCGCCTCAGCGGACGCAGTCCCGGTGACGGCTGAGGAGCAGAACCGCCAGCTGAGCCCAGTCGGTCCCCAGCGTAACGGGAGACAGCAACATGTTTTGGTGCTTGAAGTCACAATTTCAAAGCTTATGGTCCCAAAACACTGTTTTCCGTGGAAATGGTCACTGGATTTTCATCTTCCGAGTGACGTAATAAACCTTGGTGATCTATATGTATAATAGGTTAACATGTAAAGTATCCCCTCCCCTCGGGAGTTAGACCCGGAGACCCGGAGTTTGATTGCTCGCTAGGATGTGTGCTGACCACCAGGGGGCGGCGTGGAATGAAGGAAGGCCCAGATCGGCAGCCGGAAGGCCCCAGTGAGCCCTGGTTGCCCGCCAGGCCTAGGGACGCACCCGTGCACGCGTTTCATGTGCCGGGCCTCTAGCTTTTAACAAATGTTTGCTTTGAGAGACTAAGTTCTCCACTGCTAACCAAAACACATAAAATTAAATGCAGATAAGCTGAGAGCTGCAGAAGTATTTAGAAATGTGTTCGGTAAATTATTGCCATAAATATGTTGCAATAGTTAAGCAGGTCAGCTGAAACCAGTTTGGCTCAGTGGAGAGAGCCTCGGCCTGCGGACTGAAGGGTCTGGGGTTCGATTCCAGTAGGGGATGTGCAGGAGGCAGCTGATTGATGTCTCTCTCTTATTGATGTTTCTGGCTCTCTTTCTCTCTGCCTTCCTCTCTGTGAAAAAAAAATCAATAAAATACAATGGTACCTCGAGATACGAGTTTAATTCGTTCCGTCACCTTGAGGCGTGGGAAACGATGAGACACTCGAGTCGAGGTAAACTGGTGGGTCGTGTATAGCCCGCCGATCCGCACGATGACTCCTATCTCAAATGTTGCTCGTATTTCAAAGCAAAAATCGCTCGCTCCAAGGCTCATATCTCAAAAACCTCGTAGGTTAGGGCACTCGTATCGTATGTGAAAAAAAAAAAGAAAAAAGAAAGAAAGAAAAAGAAACAAGCCCCTTTTCCTTGAAGAAAAAAAATTGTTAAGCAGGTCATACTTAATTTTAGTCAACACACAGCTTTCAGCGCCTCAGACCTCAATGTCTCACAATAACAGATTCCCTACAGGCACAGCATCAAAGGCAATTGTAAATGTGACCGCGTTGCAGCCGTTCACATACCTCCTGATTCTTGAATTTCAAACCCAGGACCGGAGACTGTTTTTCATGACCTCAGTCCCAGGGGTTCTACTGGACTATGATAGCGACCAAGCAGGTGGTGGGATGGTAAGCGTCCCCTTGGCCTGGCTGCAGTGGCTCAGTGGTTAGAGCGTCGGCCCTTGCACGGAAGGGCTGCTCAGGGGAGGATTAACAAAGACAGAAACAAACACACGGAAAAGGTTAGAGCAGTCCTTCCCTGAAGCCAAAAGGAAAAAATGCACACGGAGCAGGAAGACAGGTCAGACATTAAAGGAGCAGCAGGGAGGGGGCGGGGACCCGGAAATCAGAGGAATGGTGGGGAGGTAAGTCATTCCCTTGTGTGAGGGAGGCCGCTTGATTTCGGGGTGCGCTGGAAAACCTTTAACTGCTGGTTCTCAGGGGCGGAGAGCTCAGGTGTGCAGCATTTGTTGATTTCTTTCTTTTTAAAAAAATATATATTTTATTGATTTTTTACAGAGGGAAAGGGAGAGAGATAGAAACATCGATGAGAGAGAGACATTGATCAGCCGCCTCCTGCACACCTCCCACTGGGGATGTGCCCACAACCAAGGTACATGCCCTTGACCGGAATCGAACCTGGGACCTCTCAGTCCACAGGCCGACGCTCTAACCACTGAGCAAAACCGGTTTCAGCAGCCTTTTTATATTTAAATAAATACATTTTAACAACAAAGAATCACTCCAAAGAAAAGCATTGCTAAAGGGTATAAGTGGATGGGGAATTTTGTGATGGAACTGCTCCGAGGTCTGAAATGTGGAAAAAACTCTGGTGCTTCGTCGTTCACGGAGAGGGCGGGCGGGGGCTCTCCCGGGGCCTCCTGGTTGGACGGAGCAGGACCCGCAGTGCCCTGCACGGTGAGCCTTTAAAAACCCTTTCCACCATGTTTTTCCTGTAGCTGGTCTACGTTCAGGTAGATAAGTACTTGCCATCCTAATGAAGAGGAATATGCTAATGGACCATCACTCCAAGGAAGATGGCTGCCCCCACAGCTGAGGCCAAGTTCCCATAACGAGCCTTAAGGAGCAATCAGCAGGGTCCTAAGGGTATGCCCTCCCCACCTCCACCCCCACCTGATGGGGCTTGATGGGGGACCTCAAGGTGCACTTCCCATCCTGGTGCTGGGCCAGGGGACCTCAGGCCACGCCCCCCACCAGGTTGGGCTTGACAGGGGACCTCAGGCCATGACTCCCACCTAGTGGGGCTTGATGGAGGACCTCAAGGTGCACCCCAGTGCTGGGTTGGTCCCCCAAACGTCACTTTGGGCTGAAGCCGGTGGGGCTCAGTGGATAGAGTGTCGGCCTGTGGGCTAAAAGGTCCCAGGTTCGATTCCGGTCAAGGGCATGTATCCTGGTTGTGGGCACATCCCCAGTGAGGGGCGTGCAGGAGGCGGCTGATCAATGTCTCTCTCATCTATGTTTATAACTCTCCCTTTCTCTCTGTAAAAAATCAATAAAAAACAAAAACACGTCACTTCGGGATGTTTCAGGCCATGCCCCTGCCCAGTGGGTCTTGACCGGGAACCTGAGGTTGGGCCTCCATGCCTGTGGGGCTTGATGAGGGACCTGAGGCTGTGCCCCCTTCCCAGTGCTGGGCCGGGGGACCTGAGGCTGTCCCCACCACCTGGCAGGGCTTGACAGGGGACCTCAGGCTGCACCTCCCCTGCCTGGTCAGGCTTGACAGGGGACCTCAGGCCATGCCCCCCACCCAGTGGGGCTTGACAGAGGATCTCAGGCT